>JANIJG010012798.1:0-26837 GCA_024611175.1 Megaceryle torquata | reverse complement strand
AAAGTTCTGTTAGTTAGAAGTACTGAACTGAAAAGTAAAATCACTGAACAGAATTAGTTCTGTTTTCACTCAAACCAAGACAGTTTCTCAGTTCTTTAAACCCAAATCCACAAAGGTTCTGAAATTAATCAGCCTGAAAGCCAAATGAATCCCTTGGTTTGATTCTTTACATGTTGAAGATTCTTTATTTTCATGAATGTCAGATTTTCATTTAATGGTTTGAAGGAATAAAAGAGGGAGATGTATCAGACAATGGACATCATTCATTGCTCTGACAAATTTAATTCCTGAAATAAATTAATAGCTTTTACATTGAATATTGAAGTACCTGGCTATATTTTGACTTTGTATCACCCTCCTCATGTTTAGCAATGAAATCTTTCTGTCTATCCTATATGGCTCACATTTTAAAATAATAGTAGGATGACTGATACTACACTGTACCCTTTTTTTGTTGTTGTTGTTTTTGTTATTTTGTTATCTTCTGTTAGTTCTATAATGGCTGTTCTGGAAGTGTTTTATTCTACATTTGTTAATCAAGCATTGGAATGCAGCACAAGTATCATAAACAAAAATTAATTACTGAGCACATTTTATCTCCTTTCAGGAGTGTTTTTGTTATGTAAAATGCTCAATTACATTTGCACTTTTTACAGAATGCTGAGCTATTGTGTAGCAATTCTGTGGTTATTTAATGATATAATTTCCCAACAGCTAATAAAAGGACATTCAACAACTGAACCAGGAACCCAATTTAGATAGAACCATCCCAATTATTTACAATTTTTTTGGCAGGTAGGCAGCTGTGTAGGCTGGTTGTTGTCTTCTGGCTTTGATAATATTTATTTAAAACCTTTGTTAGTCTCTCCCTTTCCTGGTAGTCCATTGCCTTTTTCTTTTTCTCCCAATTCATCCATTATGAGCTTCACTGACATACACAAAGCCTGTTAAATCCAGGTTTAAAAGAAGGAAAAAAAAAAAAAAAGCTTGTATTATTAATCTGATTCACATGCTTGTTTGTTGTCCTTTACTAATTTATATTCAAATGCAATGGCTTGTCTAAATATCATCCAAATTTGTGAAACAGGCTAGTCTTAGGTCTTTGCACTCACTTTTGCAATTTCTCTCATTTCTTGCTAATAAGAAGCCTAATGTTTCTGATTCCACAGATATGACAAATGTTTTTTATTTTTGTTTTTAACCAAGCTCATGTTTTTCATTCTGCATTTGAACCATGTACATCAAGTGTTTTATTATCTTCTCTTTTATCCAGTTACAGTAGCAAGATACATTCTTTTTGAGTTTTATGCTGAAGGGAGAAATACAGACAAGCTGTATTTCTGATCAGCTTATTTTTCAGTTTTTATCACACATTATCATTACTTAATATTACTTTCCTTATTATTCTAGAAGTATTATAAACACTAAATGAGATGGATAAGACTTTTATTACTTAAAAGAGCTATCTTCATATATTGTAGGTACAAGGAAAAAGATACAGATTCCTCACATACCAAAAAGATCTGCTAAAAGCCTTGCTTCCATAAAGAGCCTAACTATATATTGTAAAAGACACAAAGGTACTTAAAGTCACTTATCCTCCAAAAGATTAGAAAAGATATGAATCTATTCTGCCTATATTTAGACACTAGTGAGGTTCTGAAATTAGCATATCACTTCCTTGTGTAGTGGAGAGAAACAGACATTTCTAGAAGGCTAATTTTTTTTTTTTTTTTTACTGTTTCTATAGTCATACTTCACTTCACAATTAGGAATTAAATATTGACTGTGTTGGTTCACTATAGGCTATAAATTCAAGAGTTTTAGATATATTTTCATTTCTTCTTCAAGTTCCTATGTGGAATCATATTGAGAGACTTCATTGTGGAATTAATTTTAACATGATATCTAAACTGATAAAGATTATATAAGCATTATATATATATTTATTTTAATTTTATTTAGAGTAATTATCCTGACACCAGAAAGCAATTTACACTATAAATAAGAATTAAGCTTTTTCTAGTGAGAAAGTGACAATCATAATACAGTTGTCTCTAGAGACAATAATAATATAGTTGTTAACTAATGCATAATGAAGGTAACATTTTATTTCCGCATTATGAGTATTGCCAACTCTTTTGTTCTCAAATAAGTGTAAATTAGAGGGAATCAAATGCTAAAAGTATCCAGTGTTAGAATTTAAGTTATATGTAATAGATATTTAGCTTAACTCTTGATGGGACTTGATTCAACTGCAACAAAGGCTATGCAACAGGCCAAATCCTGTTACAAAGTTCTCATTTTGAATGGATTTACTTTGGATTTGCTCTCATTTATCTGAGAAAACCTAACAGTAAAGTACAACAGCATTTCTCTTCTATACAAAACAAATGCTTAGAAGTACTTAGAAGTATTTTGAGTATCTAGAGTAGAGTATATTCTCTCTGTGCATTGGGCAGTGAGCTTTCATTTCATACATCATTTATAGCTTGCTTCATGTGACTCCACAAATTTAGTAAAAATATTTTAGACAAAGAAAATCAAAGGTATATATTTGTTCTGAATGTTAAAATTCCTTTAATTTTCATTTATGAATTTTCATTAATGTCCCTATTTTTCAGATTAAAACCTTACCTAGGTTAACACAGCCTCTCTTGCTATGGTTTAAATATTTTCCGGATTAGTCATCACCTTAAAATGTGGGTGTATATTTAGTTTTTCAGGAAGCTGAAAAAAATGCATTTTCCTTTTTTTTTTTTTAGTTTAATGTCAGATAGTGACAAGCTGTTCTCCATGGTCCAAAAAAAAAAAAAAAAAAAAAGTTATGGAGGAATAATTTTAAGTATTTTTTAATGTAGATGGGCATAAAAACAAGCTACTCTTTACGATTTTAAGACCTGCTAGTCTACACTGCCACCTACACAGCAATCTAAGTAATTATTTTATCTCTATAAAACCTTGAAACTTTCCCCATATTAATCTTTTACTTTCATTTATTTTAATTTTCTAGGTTTTCAAGTTCTCTCCTGAATTAAAACTTGCTTACCATGCTGATGTTCTGTGTCTCTATTCCAGCCTTGGTAACATTAGATAGTTATAGGTTTCTCCAGTCTTCCATACCTCCTCTCTTGCTTCTACTCATTTGTTAAATATTTTCCCAGCTATTATCTAATAATCTACTTTGTTCTTATCTTTGGAATTCTGCCCTAAACCTGGTTTACAAGCACAGATATAATCTGATTATCCCATATAGGCTAGGTTACTATCACATCCAGAACATGAGCTTTGCAACAGCATAGCACTGAGTTTTTAGCATTATCACTAGTATTACATTAGTTTGATCCAACTGGCAGTCTCTCATGTATGTGTCAGCACAGCTGGGGGATTGGCATCATCCCTAGTATCTCTTTCACAGTTGTAGCAGTACCATAGAAAACAGGACTGAAAGAGACCTTGAAAGAGAATCTTCTCCATCCCCTATGTAAAATCAACATCAATTAAACTCAATATGAGTCAACAATGTGGCCTGGCAGCTAAATGCATCAACAGTATACTGGGGGGCATTAAGCACAGCATAGATAAATTAATATCCCAATCCCACTATACTTGGCATTGATGTGGCCTCACATTGAGTACTGTGTGCAGTTTTGGGCTCCACTATATAAAGACAGACATACAAATAGAATGTGTTCAAAGGAGAGCAAGAGATATTGCAAAAAGACTATAGGACGTGACTTTTGAGAAGTGACTGAGGATATTAAGTTTGCTCAGCTTAAAAGAGATTGAGAAGTGACCTCATTGTAGTCTGCAACTTCCTTATGAAAGGGGAGCAGAGATGGAAGTGCCGATACATTCTTCTTCTTGTCTGCTAATAGAACACAAGGAAATGGACTGCCCCAGGGGAAGTTCAGATTGGATTAGGGAAGTTATTCACTGAGAGGGTGATCAACAGTTGGAACAAGTTCCCCAGGGAAGTTGCCATGGCCTCTCTGTGTCCAAGAAGTGTTTGGACAATGTTCTTAGACATGAGGTTTCCCCGTGTGAAGTCAGCAGTTGGACTTGATGATCCTTGTGGGTCCCTACTAACAGAGGATATTCTGTTATTCTGTGATTCTAATTCTGTGTAAATTGAACCAAATAAATGTTGGGTTTTTTCTTACCTATATCTAAAAATATTTAGATATCCTATTTCCATAGATTGCCTAATTAACTCACTTGGGTGCTTATCTATCTCCCCATCAGGAGGCCTTCCTTTAAATCTACAGTCTTTCTTGCTGCAAAATATGCCTATTATATCTTGTCTTGTTCATAATATAGAAAGTAATGTATTTGCTCCTTTGCCACAATCTTTCATATATCTGAATACTATTGTTTTACACTTCTAAAATCTTTTTTGCTTTGTGTCAAGTAATACTAGTTCTTTCAAGATTTTGTGTAGGACACATTTTCTTGAACACAGTTTTCTGCTCTGACTAATCCAACATGCCTTTTCAAGTGCTGTGTCCATATGTAGTTAGGATAAAAAGGAAGAACTGCATTACAAATATGTGTTGGTCAATTAAAGAGAACCAGAGCTTATTCCATGACCCTCAGGTGAACCAGCAATAGTGTAGACATCCACATTATTTAATTCCCTGAGACTTCATCATTTCCTTATAACACCATTTTGCCTCCAGTCAGCTACATCACATCCCTTTCTTCAGTGAAGAGTAGCAAGATGTGTACCATTTACCTTGCAAAGCCAAGGACAGGGCTCCCCGTGGAGGCTTACAGATGGGAGTTAGCAAAGTCTCTACAGGAGTCCATTGCAGAAGCAACTTGGAATGCTTCAATAGCCAAGTCCTGGCATAACCTGATTAATGCCAATTTTATTAGCCTCCATCTTCCTCATAGAAACATCCCAAGACCAACACTGCTTTGATTATGATTATCTGAAGCAGCTGTTAGACAGCAGCGTAAAGCACAAAACCCACAACTTTAGTACCTGGAAAGAACAAAAAAACTGATTTCATATCTCACAGAAAGCATGCAAAGTGTCTGTACGTTCATAAAAGGATGGGGGGAAAAAAAAAAAAAAAAAAAAAAAAAGAAGCAGATCATGTTCTTCATGTACATAATAAAAAAGAAAAATGTCATTAAATAATTACTGGGGGGGGGGGGGAAAGTCACACATTAGATAAAGCATCATAAAAAGAAAGTTAGTGAAGCATTAGAGCAGATTCTCTGGCAAACCTAGAGAGACTTTTATTATTCAATGTCTTTGAGAATAAACTAGACAAATACTGGTTGAGGATGACACAGAATAGTCTTTATAATTAAACAGGGTTAGAATACACAGTCACCTAAGGACATACCTACCTTATTCTTAAACACATATTTCTTTTGTGATCCACTATGACTCTTCAGTCACATTCTGCAGTGAAATTCAATCTAGCCTACTGTTTATCATTTTGAATATATACACAGATAAGTATTCCTATGTAGATGAAACATGTCTTCTCTCCTTTGTGGTTTATTTCAAGCTATTCCTCTAACTTTTCAACAGTGTTGCATATTTATAATCCTGTATTCTAAACTTCTTAATATTTTGTCTAGCTCACAGACGTAAATAACTCTTTATTTCATCTTTCAGGTCATATCATAGAATCACAGAATCATAGAATGTTAGGTGTTGGAAGGGACCTCTAGAGATCATCGAGTCCAACCCTTCTGCCAAAGCAGGATCATCAAGGGCAGGCCACACATGAAAACATCCAGTCAGGTTTTGAAAGTTTACAGAGAAGGAGTCTCCAGAACCTCTCTGGGCAGCCTGCTCCAGTTCTCTATCACTCTCATGGTAAAGAAGTTTTTCCTTATATAGTGGTGGAACTTCCTATGTTGTAGCTTATACCCATTATTCCTATTATTACTTTGCACCACGGAAAAGAAACTGGCTGTTTCCACTTGACACCGACCCCTCAGATATTTATAAATATTAATAAGATCTCCCCTCAGCCTTCACTTCTCAAGACTAAACAGACTCAGTTCTCTCAGCCTTTCTTCACAGAAAATATATTAAAGTTCCTTAAGCATCTTCGTTGGTCTCCATTGGACTATCTCCAGTAGATCCCTGTCTCTCTTGAACTGGGGAGCCCAAAACTAGACACAGTATTCCAGGTGTGGTGTCATAAGGGCAGAGCAAAGGGGGAGGAGAACCTTTCTTAAACTTCTGGACACATTTTTCTTTACGCTCCCCAGTATACCGTTGGCCCTCTTGGCCACAAGGGCACATTGCTGTCCCATGGATAACTTACTGTCCACTAGGATTCCAAGGTCTTTCTCCATGGAGCTGCTTTCCAGCAGGGTGACGCCTAATCTGTTCTGGTGTTTGGTATTATTACTACCCAGATGCAGGATTTGACACGTCGTTACTGAATTTCATGAGGTTCACTTTCACCCTGTTTTCCAGCCTGTCTAGATCTCATTGGATCTAGACAGCACAGCCTTCTGGTGTGTCAGCCAACACTTCCAGTTTTGTATCAGCAAACTTGCTGAGGGTACATTCTATGTCCTCATCCAGGTCATTGATGAGATATTGAACAAAACTGGACCCAGTACTGATCCCCAGGGAACACCACTTGCCACAGGTCTCCAACTTGACTCTGTGCCACTGATCACAACCCTCTGAACTCTGTTGTTGAGCCAGCTACTTGTATGGTATCAGATGCAAGTCCATAATTACTACAGTACTCAACATACATTGATTTCATACATCCTCTCCCTTAAGCTGAGGCTCAGCTAGCCTGAACTGGTTGTTTCCAGTGGCAGTTAATGCTGTTTCCCCTGCTTCAGCTTCAGTTCTGGGGATGGTTCCTCTGGAGAGGCGTTGACACCCCCCTCAAGTCACTGACTGATAAACCATAGGTCTTTGTGTTTCTGGGGCTAGGGTTCACTTCCAGGCTGCAGTTGGCAGCTCAGGAGAAGTGGGATGTGAAAGGAAAACCTATAAATACAGCACCAACTAGAACCCAATCCCAAGGACAAAGAGAATATCAATGTCACACTTGTCTCAACAAAAGACCTGCAGATGCTAACAAGTTAGTGTGACCTCCTTCCTCCCATCATTCTGATGCCTGAGGTATCAGCCTTGGGGCCAAAAGGGACACAGGAAGGATAATCATAACATCAGAGTAAAGGCATAGATTTTAGGTAAACTTAAAAAAAACAAACCCAAAACCTGCATTATTTTTTATTTAGCTGCATTATTAATGAGACTATGGCCTATAACATGACTTTGTAACAACATGCCTTTCAAATAATTTCATCTAGTACATATCTTCCTCAGATCATAAATATTTAAATTAAATCAAGTAGGAAGAACACTTCAAAACTGAAAATCTTTTTCTGGACCACTTCCAGTATTATCACTGTGTAGATGTGCTATTTTTCACATGCTGTTTTTCATTCTGTTGATAGGAAAGTGACAAGCAAAAAAACCCAGACATTTCTGATTAGTATGAACAGTGCCCACTGCCTTACGTGTTATGGAGTCCTGAACTCTAGAAATCTGTGACCAGTGTTGACCCTTTAAAGGAAAGAGTAGCACAGGGTAGTTCAGTCTAGTGAAACATCTAGTGTAAATTACTTTCCTTTCTTCTGTGTATGTGTTTAAAGCTACATGGAGATCAGATGCTTGAATATACACTGGATTGATAGCATACAGAGTAGATATCAAACATTAAAATAAAAAATATTTTCTGATTTATTATATTACTGTAGTATTTATCCCAGTTTTAATTAAATGCTACATGTTGCTTAAGTGCACATATTGTCTATTTATATCACTGAAGTGTGTACACATCCTTATATACATGTACAAAGATCTCTAACTCATTTGAAGGCTAGAAGAGCCCATTTAACAAATATCAGTGCATAAATATTTAATAAAAACATATTTTCTCTTAACAAATCTTGATAGCCCTGTCTAGATATCATAGAATAATATAAGGATTCAAGTTAGAATAGTGTCTGGAAGTCACCTAGCACGATCTCTTGTTCAAAGCAAGGTCAAATTTGGAGTTATGCCTTTTCAGTCAAGGCCAGTTGAGCTTCATACATTTCTAGAGATAGAAAATTCACTGCTTTGCTGTGAAAACTGCTCCCATGCTTGCCCACATTCCTGATGAAAATATATTTTCTTTTCTTGAAATCTAATTGGAGTTTCCCTCATTGAAACTTATGTCTACTGCCTCTCCTCCTCACATTGGTCATCCTTAAGAAAAGCCCAAGTGTTTCTCCATACCCAGCCATTAGGTAATTGAACACAAAAATTACTTCCAACACGAGCATTTTCTTCTTCAGTCTAAACAGTTTTTTTTCTCTCAGCCTTGCCTCATTCCTCTAGTGTTCCAGCCTCTTGATCATATTGGCAGCCCACCTAGAGGTTTTTCCGGTATTCTAATATCTTTCTTGTACTGCAAAGCCTCAAACTGTACACAGAGGTTTAGATTTAGTTTCACACATACTGGATAGAGTCAAGTAATTCCATCAGTCTGACAGCTACTTTTTTATAAATGCAGCCCTATATGTGGTTTATCAGCACCCCTCCACAGGTGCACTACTGGATCACGTTCAACATGATGCAACTAGGAAGCTTAATCTTGTTGCAAAAATGCTTTCTTCTCTGTTCAGTGCCCAGCCTTTCCTTTTGTTGTCTTATTCTGGGCAAGATTTCTCATTTCTTTTTCCTGAACTATGGTGTTTATCTCTACCTACTTCTCCAGTTTGTTTAGATCCCTTTGAATAGCATTCCCCCAGGATACTGACTGTTTTTTATGACTAAGTGAAGTCCTTTACTGTCTTTAGAGGAAATAAAAAAATGAATTTTTCAATTAGAGGCCACACACATAGTGGGTACAGATCTGTACTTCATTTAAGATCTTAATTCTAAATTTCATTAAAAATGTGGGTACATCATACACAAATGAGAAGGAATTATGCACGTGGGTCTACAGCAAAACTGTATTCAAACATTTCTGTAGCCATGAAATTAACAAGTCAACTCAAATCCTTTATGTTTGTGGGTTGGGTTTTTTTTCAGTTAATATCAGTGATAGTGAAGAAGAATCTTTAGGGTTTTGAAAGTTTCTGCACATATGCTGTGTATCTTCTGCACTTGGTTGGAGATAATAAATTATTTCTGGAATAATCTACTAATACAGCTGAGTTAATTACAAGTTGCTATGCACTTGCTGTGTATTTTATATTTCACTGCAATTTTACTCTCCTAAGAATATGAATGACTGCTAATAGCAAGCATCAGTCTCACCATGTCCAACGAAATGAAAAATGAAAAGTAACAAATGAAGAAAATGATTCTGGACATTCCTTAGGGTTCTACTTGTACAGAAGACATGAGTTCTTTGGTTTGTTTAGTTGCTGGATTTTTTTGTTTTGGTGGGTTTGGGTTTTTAAATTTTATTTTATTTTATTAGTTTGTTTGTTTTGTGGGGTGTTTTTTTTCTTTGTTTGTTTGGGGTTTTTTATTGTATTCTGGAATATTATCTGTCAAAATATGGCTCATGAAAAACAGTGCTACCAATGTAGGCTTGCTAACCCAAGAAAGTAATTCAAACTGTGACACTGAATATCATGGAAAACCTACTGTTCATCACTTCTAAAACCTTCTTCTACCAAATAAAATTCAGGTTAAAAATTATGGTTTATTGTTGGAAAAAAGAAAAAAAGAAAAGAAAATCAAAACCCCATGAACTATATTCATTCCCTTGCAGTATGAAGCTTTTAGATAAGATCTCAAAATCCAAGCACTGTTGTGATGGTGAATATATACTGATTTCAGCAAAGTCTTTAAACAAAATCAAAATGATAAAAAGCTCCAGAGAAAAACTGGTGTACTGTGGACAGAGCAATGTATCTGTGGCAAGTTTGAATTCTGGTACAGAAGTTGGACTACTTTTTTTTCCGCTGGAATCCCAAAAGCTGAATACTACATTGAGCTGACTTCAATGCTAATGTTAAATCTCTAAATATCAAGCCTCATAGTATTTTATTTGTTCTCAGTTTTCCTGAGAACTAGTTTCTACTTAAGGTATTGGATTCTTGATGCAGTGCATATTATGAAGTCATAAGCCAAGAGAAGAATGAGGCACAGGTTCACAGGGTGTCAGGGGTTGGAAGGGACCTTGGAGATCTTCGAGTCTAACCCCCCTGCCAGAGCAGGATCATATAATCTAACAAAGGTCAGAAAGGAACATGTTCAGGTGGGTTTTGAAAATCTCCAGAGAAGGAGACTCCACAACCTCTCTAGGGAGCCCATTCCAGTGCTCTGTGACCCTTACAGTAAAGAATTTCCTTCTGAAGGTGGAACCTCTTGTGCTCCAGCTTACATCCATACCCCTTGTCTTATCACAGGGCACGAGTGAGAAGAGGCTGTCCCTTTCCTCTTGACACTCAGCCCTCATAGATTTATAAACATTTATCAAATCCCCTCTCAGTCTTCTTTTCTCCAACTAGAGGCAACTATCTGTTAAACATTCAAGGCATTAGGTTAAAGGTGATTAGTAGCCATGAACTACATCTAATATTGTGGTTTTGGCAGCTTTTTTAAAAACAACACTCTAATATATGCTACAGATTGTTAAACAACCAAAAATATTTAATACTAATGATGCTTCTTTATTATATAAATAAGAAGATCCTCATTAAAAATCTTTCATTGAATGTTTGTGTCTTCTTGCTGAAGGTGATGCTTTCATTTTACAGAAAATCTTCACTGATAGTAACTACTGATTTATTTCAGAAAGTTTCCAAGGTCATAAACTACCAGCTTCCAATATCTTTGGCCCTTGAAATAGCAGGCAAATAAAGTCTTATGTATATTTAACACAAAGATTCTTATAGCAGCATTTAGAACCTTTTATAGTTCTCTTTCTGTCTTTCTTCTGCTCTCCCTTTTTCTTATGCTTTTCCTAATAGACAAATGCTTTGGTTGGCGATTTTTCAAAAACTTAAAATGTTAATAGAATATATATTTTTCACAGATTATAAAGCTGTGTTCAAAACAGGTTTTGTTTTTTTTTTCCCCCTCTAATACTAATTTTCCTAACTCTGATAATTTGTTAAATTATTAAGTGGTTAAAACTGTACTACCAAGCTCCTAATTTCAAAACTGGAACACGTTTCAATGCATTGATAATGTGCTTTAACAGGAAATCAAAATATTTTGCATTAATGGAGAAACAGATTGTACCTTTTAACACTTCCTTTCACCTCTTTTTTGCTCTCCAGCAAGGATTAATAGACATTGCAAAGATGAACTTAGGTGTAGCTATAAAGGAACTGTATATGTATTTTGGTATAACTATACTGTTGGCTGTATTTACCATGAAAAAGTCTGATCAAGAAGTGCAGTACTCTTTTCATGTATATTGTAGCTTTTGTGATCTGCACTATCATTAACTGAGAAAAGCTCTAAAGACAAGTAACTGACTTCATGTACTACTGTGCAAAGAATACTTTGCTACTCAGCAACTTGAGATCATGCTGATTTTACAGTTACAGCCTCTGGCCCAGACTCCTAAGAGATACTTACCTGAATGAACAGATAAGTGCCTGGTAGAATTTTCAGGATCTAACCTTCATTTCAAGAACAGTAAGGCTAATGAAATGCTAGTGGCATAATGCAAGTGCTGCTGAAGGCTTCTCTGCATTATTAGGTAGCTAACTACTTTCTGAAATCAGGTTCATTCTTTTTTGCTTGTATTTCCCATCAAAGTTTTATCACATTGTGGTTTTCTTCCAATTCTTTTCAGGCTGACTCACCAAAAATTTGTCCTTCCTGCATATAGCTCATGACAAAAATGGAGTTCCTGCAATCATGGCCACCTGTTTATCCAGCACCACAATGGTTCTGTAAGTACTTGCTTAATATATGAAAGCATCACATTCAAGTTTCTTCCTCACTGCTTGATTCAGAGAGGTAGCATGCCAGTCAATACATGATAAGAAATCATGTTTTCTAACGTGATATTGTCATTCAAATTTCCTTCAGTCTTCCTTCTGTCTGTTTTAAGATATAAAGGGGGCAGGTTAAACCCTCACCTTTAACATCCCTAGCAAGCACTATAGGTTAGTCCATGTGATACTGATTTTTTGTTTAAAGTGGGAAATAGCAGAAAATTATATAGTCCTGAAATGGGAGAAAACCAGGAAAAGATAATAGATGGAGTTATGTGTTTTCATGTGCTGAAACCATAGACTTATAGACTCATAGAATCATAGAATGGCTTGGGTTGGAAAAGACCCTCAGGATCACCTAGTTCGACCTCCCCTGTCATGGCAGGGACACCTCCCACTAGACTAGGTTGCTCAAAGACCCATCCAACCTGGTTTGAACACTTGCAAGGACGAGGCATCCCAGAAATGTACAAATAATCTTGTACTCATGGCCTGAACTGTTTTTTTCAGTTGATACATTCTGAATTTTACAAGTATTCTGCTTAAATACTCTTCTTGGTGCATTTTGGAAAGTGTGACCAGCACTCTCTTCTCCGTCTACTTTGCCCTAGTGAGACCACATCTGGAGTATTATGTCCAGTTCTGGTCTTCCCAGTTACAGAGGAACAAGAAAATGTTAGATAGTCCAACAGAAACCAGTGAGGATCATAGAATCATAGAATTGTCAGGGTTGGGAGGGACCTTAAAGATCATCCAGTTCCAACTCCCCCTTGCCATGGTCAGGGACACCTCCCACTAGATCAGGTTGCTCAGAGCCCCATCCATCTTGGCCTTAAAAAGTGCCAGGGATGGGGCTTACAACACATCTCTGGGCAACCTGTTCTGATGTCTCACCAAGCGCTCATGGTGAAGAACTTCTTAATTTCTAATCTCAATCTACCCACCTTTAGTTTTGATCTATTCCCTCTAATCCTACTGCTGACATCCTAAAAAGTCCTTCACCATCTTTCTTGTAGACCCCCTTCCTGGAAGGCCAAAATAAGGAGCCTTCTCTTCTCCAGACTAAAAAACCCCAACTCTTTCAGTCTGTTTTCATAGGAGAGGTGCTCCTTTTCTTCCATATACCAATGAAACAAAAAAGTGATTTTCGTCAATATATTTTCTTCCTTTCCCATTGAAATTGTGAAGCATGAAAGCAAAGATTCATAAAGAGCAAGTGGACAACAGGTTGTTTCTAACCTCAAAGTGTTTCTTTCTGCTGTTCTTTGTTGGTTTTTTTGGTGTTTTTGTTTTTGTTTTTGTTTGGGTTTTTGTTTGTTTGGTTTTGTTTGTTTGTTTGTTGTTTTGATTTTTGTTTTAGTTTTTGTTTGTTTTGTTTGTTTGTGTTTTGTTGTTGTTAATTGTTTGTTTTTTAACCCTGGTGATGGTTAATAGAAAGTCCAGGAATCTGTATGTTTCTTCTTATGATATTTCAGTATTGCCTCATCTGGCCTGAAAGATCCAACATGGCCTAAGGCATTTTGATCAGAAGATTGCTGGTTTTCCAAATTTCAAACTGAGGTAAATTGGAAGTTCAAAAAGCCAATTCAAAATACAGAATATTACAAAAGCTGATGCATTTGAGGTGCTTTTCCCTGTACAAAACCCTTGAATAAGTCAGCTGGCCTCAGGAGGTCATTAATGATGACAAATCTTCCCTCAGTTTCCTCACTGTCTGTGTAAATTGGTTTATGGATTAATATGCTGTTTATTATCAATGCTTTCTAAGCTGCCTAACTCTTCTTTCCCAAGCACAAGATTCAGGTATCAGGAAACTTATAAGCCCTGTAACATGTGACTGCAATTTTGGATATAGAATTAAAGGTATTTTTATCTAATTCGCCCCAATAAAGACATATCTGAATTAAGTTGAACTCATAAAACCAAGTAAAGTACTGCCACAATAACATTTTCCCTAAGACCAGAAATAACTTGGATACATCTGCGGAAAACTGTCTTGGGTCATATACATGTGAGAGCATTAGCTAATTTGAAGGAGAGAGGCTGCACAGAATTACTACACCTACTGTGTTAATGAGAAAATGGAGTGTAGAAAATCTTAAAAACTTTTCTGAGTTTGTAAATCAATGTTTTGTTTCTTTTGTCTGCTTCGTTACTTAGCCTTGCAAAAATTTAAGATTACATTTTGAACCTGACGTATAAGTACATCATTGTAACAAGAAAACCTGTCCTCCTTACATCTGTAACCCAGTATTTGAGACTCTCGATTTTTTAACAAGTCAAATAGGATCAGGATGATGACTGGAGAGCTTATACATCAAATATTCCATTAAAAAAAATAAAATAATGAAGTTTATTATGCTATTCTGATGGTCTTCAACACACTGTTTGCACTGGGTGTTGAGTAAGCATCTGACTCACAGGGATTTTAACAAATACCTTCAGATTTATACAAGATGTGCATTTTTCTACAAATATGGGTATAATATAAAACAGCCCATAGAACGTGTGAAAAATCTGAACTGAAACATGTGTAAAAAGAAATAACATGCAATCTATAAGACTGATTCAATTAATTCTTGTGTAAAGAAAATTCTGCATGTTATTAATTTATAAAGTAAAATAATTCTAAAATAATTTTGATTATGTTTTTAATGAGATTTAATACTTTCCTAAAACAATTCCAGTAAAGCTTAAAAAATTTCAAATTTTCTTTTTACCTGCTACAATAAAAGTTAAGGGAATATAATGTTAAGACTTTGTTATGATCAGAAAAGAAAAGAAAACAAGCAGGTGAAACGGCACATGAATGAAATCACTGCTCAATTCAGAGAAAAATTTCTTAATTCTTTTGATCACTGTCATCATGTCTGAATAATGAATTGTGTAATAGTTCAATTTAGGAACTAGATTGAATAAACTAGCTATCAAGATATTCATATATTTGATTACTTTATAGTGTCATAGGTTATGTGTAGACCTAAATTGTTACATTTTTTTTTTCCTGCAGTCATTTAAACTTTTTTCAACCTACAGGAGCAAAAATAGTAACATAGACATCCATCCTGTAGCAAAGTTCTTGTTTGTTTTATGGTGAATTATGAAACTTCTTTAAGTCACAAAAGGTGAACACTGTGTTAAATGATGAGTAGAACAATAGTGATCTATTTTGCTACATGAAGTTCAGATTTAAAATTTTAGAAATATTAGAAAACATGGCACTGGTAAAATTAATTTTGTTTTATCTTTTCCAGTAGTATCTGCATTGTGACTGGAGATTAGTTTTCTTACATGATTCATCAAATATGAACAGTTCAGTTGTGGTTGTAAGGATCATAGTAATGCAACACCAGTACGTTGCCTTATTTATCTCAAAAGATAATGCCCAGAATGATTGGAAGTTCAATGCCTGTGGTAGTTGCAATTTCCTGCTTGAGATGTGGCTGAATGGTTAGAAACTGTCAGGGTCAAAACTAATCTTGTAAAAGATTCTTAGCCCTTTTTGAATGTTCATTTATTTGTATGGAAAACTTATTACTACAGAAATGTTGATAAGGAAACTACTTTAAAAGATAACAAAAAAAAAACCAAACTTCAAGATTTTTTTTCTCGTGCCTCAGAGTTTGTCTTCTCTTCATATATTATTATGAGAAGATGGTATTACAGGGAAGGCAATCAAGTGTTATTTATTTAAATATTCAAGGAAGATTTCTGAATTTCCTTCTGAATTGCAGTTTCTAATAAGGTTATCTTGCATATTTTGGTTGCCAAAATAGATAACTTGTAAAGCCATGCAATGTGAAATAAATTTCTTTCTTTTTTCAAGCTCTATTTCTTTATATTTACAGTCTTGTGCGGGGAAATAAATAAATAAATAAATATTTGCCAATCAGGTACAAACGCTTCACGTGTACAGGTGGTGATTATGAAGGATATGAAGAGACCTTTGATCCTAACTCCTTTGAAGGGAAATCAGTGAAACCACCTCACTATAACTTGATTAATTTACTCCCCCACCTAAAACTAAGCACTTCTCAACAACTTTGCTAACTGCTTCCTAATAGCACAGCAAATCACTAATGTGTCAGCACTGTTGCTGATACAACAATTGAGAACAAGGATGTTTCAAAAGAAGAATCACGCAGTATTTATGTTGTTCATCACAATTCTCTTTGTAGATTCACAAGCTGAAATAGAACGATGTTGTATTTCTCTTTCACAGGTCCTTCAGACATCAAGGAAAACTCAGTGGGTCCAGATTATTTTTACTGGATATAGTGTTGATTCTGGGGTAAAATGTTATTTTATATTGACAGATAATTTTTGGTAAAAGTTTTCACAGTTCTTCATGTAATTCTTTTTAGACTACAATTGACTCATAAAACAGTGCAAGTAATAAAAATCCATCATAACAGACTTAAATAAACCATTATTTGTATGACATTACCAATTCATGAGACACTTGAGCAATTAAAAAGAAAAAAATGCCAAACAAACAAAAATCCCACCACTAACCCTAAACCAAAAAAAAATCACAAATGTATGATACAGCTAGCTTGAATATAGAAATTCAGAAGGGTCTTATGAACATATAAAAATACTATATACATGTCTAACACACAGAAATGGAAAATAAACAGGCAATAATATATATGGAATGGTTATATGAAAAATATTCCACCCTGAGATCCATCAGTCATACTATCTTTCTTACCAAAAACTTTTATTCCAAAATGAAAGATCCTATTATTGTGTGACAACTGTACATTTGAGGTTCATACTAGATATTCAAATTTAGATAGATTTCATATTTAGTCAAGAGAGTGCTGGTTTTTTTTCCATATGTTCAAAGACAGAATGACACACAGCATGAAAATATGTGAAAGAGTCTTTAGAGCAATAGAAAACATTCCCATGGCAACAACTTCCAAAAGATGATGAAAACCATACTGTAGAGATGGTGCCTAAGGACATCCATTTTAAGATTATAACATGCTTAACCCTCATCAGTAGATAGAAACATGACTCCTTGTGCAGTCTAATGTCAGCCAAATTTAGGGACTAGCCCAGAAGCTCATTAGTTGGGATGTATGGATAAATCTCCTTTAGTAATTTGAGAAATTTATTTTCTTCATGCTTTCCCAGAAGACAGAGTGAGTACCATTGTGTAAAATCTGGTGGAAAGTTTTATCAGTTTTGCTACTTCACAGAATAAGACACTATTCCATTATAGGACAGGACTTATTTTATTGTGAAGTTGATTTTGCTTTATTTTGATGTCCTTTCTGAAAGGTTCTTATAATGCTCCTGAACTCCAGACATTCAAATGGTAGTGATTAGAAAGCTATTGTCATGTAGAGCTACTTCAGTGAGTTACTGGTATTTGTCTTGTCTTTTTGAAATTTTGGAAACAAATTTCACCTAAAAGTGCCATGGTTTGTGCAGAAGAACAAGGCCTGAATAATAATAAATAAATAATAATAAATTGTCTTTTTTTTTTTTTTTTTTCTATAATAAACTGCCTTTTTCTCACCATGCATATCAAAATCTACCATTGTGGTCTAGAGTACGTCTTATGAGGACCGGCTGAGGGAGTTGTTCACTCTGGAGAAAAGGATGCTCATGGAAGACCTTATCATTCATCTACAACTATCTGAAAGGAAGCTGTAGAGAGTTGATGGTCAGTCTGTTGTTGTTGGGGGTCAAGTAACAAGAGGACATGGTCTCATGTTCCACCAGGAGAGGTTTAGGTTGGATATTAGGAAACATTTTTTCACAAAAATGGTTGTAAAGTACTGGAACAGGCTGCCCAGTGAAGTTGTAGAGTCACCATCCCTGGAGGTGTTTAAAAGATGTATAGATGTGGTGCTGAGGGACATGGTTTAGTGGTGACCTGACAGTGCTTGGTTGACAGTTGGACTTGATGATCTTCAAGGTCTCTTCCAACCAAAACAATTCTATGATTTTTATCAACTCTGTCTTAAAAAGGTAAAAATGAGGGACCATACTAGGAAAGAAATTAGTACCTCTACTTTTTAGAGTATTGTATTGTACCTGTATCTGCAGCAGCATATCTGTCCATCAGTCCAGGTCCTCTTTGATATGATGACTTGAGTTGGACTTTGAAAGTATTATTTTCAAAAAATAATAAATTGGAAGACATGACAGAAAGCTGATCTCATGTACAGGACTAGAATGTCAGTCAAAAACCACTCCTTAAATAAGAAATCAATTTACTTTAATGTTTGAACTATCTCCATGTCATTATCTTATATGGAATGGTAATAAACTGTGAAAGGATGGGCCTGATGATCAGATTCTTGATCAAGAACAAGTCAGCATTAAAAAGGAGCAGTATGATTCTCTCTACTAAGACCAGATATCCATTTATGATGTAGACCTCTGAAACAACCTAAAAATATTGATCTAATTGGTTGTATCAGTCATGCTAGTGAACCTAGAAGGAATTATTTTTGACTGAATTATTGTCCAATAACCTTTACACCTTTCTTTTATGCCAGCTGGTTGCATCTCAAGTAATTGTCTGTTTCTTATGATATATTTTGATGAAGACGCTACACTGGAGATCTTTCATTTCTTTTGAATATACTACTACAAATTAATAGCTTTCCTCTTTTCTATGTGCTTCCCCATTTTCCTGTTAGCATTATAAGAACTTACACATGGGATTTCATAATTTAAAAACACACCTGACTAATTAAAGCTTTCTTTTTGCCATCATGAGTGTTCCCATCCTGCATTCAACCAAGAAGTCTTGTTCATTAGTGCTTTCAGCATTAATAAATTAACTCCCTGTTTTCTCATAGTTAAAGATACTTACAGAAAAAAAAAAAAAAAAAAAACCAAAAAAACCAAAACCAAACCCCACAGCTTTACCTAGAAGCTCTTATAAAAATTTCTAAGCAATCATTCCTTACACTGTTTTGCCACAGTCTTTGTTTTAAACCCTTCTTATGCATTATTTTAGAAAAAAAAAATCTTACTATTTTAGGAAAGAGTGACAGAGATGAGATTTAATGAATGCTGCAAATACCTATGAGAATTTCCAGTGTTGAAAGACATATGGGTTTAGTATGTCAGTTACTTTCTTTTAGATTGTTACATGACTAGACAACATCGCTGTTCTGATGTGTAGTTACACTCACAGCATTGTGGCAAATGTTAAGTAATCTCCCTGACTCACTCTTTGTAAGGATGATATACAGTTATAGGGGGTCCTGCAAGATTTTATTACTGTAACAGCACCTACTCCACTGACTTGAGAGAGGTAGCTGAATCTTTCTAACCTATCTGCAAGACCTCACTGGTGGAGTAGAGATACAATTATAGATATCAAGATCTGTGCATAAGGTTTAAGAGGGATATGTCAGTAAAAAAAGTCTATTTTAAAAAATTAGTCAATTTAAACCAAAACAAAACCTGATAAGTAGACAATATCCCTTTAAGTGGAAACAGCAGCAATATTCAAGCACAACTATTTCATTCTAAAAGTAATAAACATGAGGAATAAGTTGTCAGGTAAACCCACTGAAGCACATACTATAAATGAATTTAAGAGACAGCTAGAAGTTTTTATAGACCTAGAGGGGAAATTAAAGACAGTGACAAAGAAGGAAGACTAGGCTGAACTAACACATATAAAAGACAAGTTTTCTGGTTCTTCTCTCCAGCATTTCTTTATGTTCATTACAGAGTGTATCTGATACTTGTTATTTATGTTTGAGAAGGCCAGAAAATTTTTTTTTCCAAGTACATTATCCCAAAGGTCCCAGAAACTTCACTTCCACTTCACTTATGAACAGGAAAAGTAAAACAAAACAAAACAAAACAAAACAAAAAACCTGAAGTAAAAGTTGAGTCCTTGACTTTACCTAATTTGACATATTGTGAAGTGCACAAAGAACCACTCTTAGGTCATAGGGGAGAGAACACAGAGGATATGGCTGATCTTACCTACATTATGCTGTGTTAGGAACCATAATTTGTGCACTGTTTTTGCTCTGATGGATTGACAGAGTCCTAGAACTACATCAATAGCTCTTCACATTTTGTCTGATCCAGCTCTTATTGAAGTCAGGAAGACTTTCATTGATATACCTGTGAGCTGGATAACTTTGAGCATATGGTCCATCCAGTACAGGGTACAAAAATGTAGTGCATCTGGTTGAAAAGTTTTGAACATAATTAAATTAGGACTTTTTAAGGTTTGTTTTGTTTGTTTGATTGTTTGTTTTATTTAAATGATATTGTCAATACTTTCATTTGTCTTAGCTGTTGGGCATTGTTTTTCATATTTTTCATTGAAAATAGCAGAAGTATTACATTTACCAGAACTAGGTATGCAAAAGGTGCAAGACAAAGTCCCTCCTTCAGTCAATGAGGACAAGGTTCATGAATACCCGAGGAACCTTAACACACACAAATACATGGGACCCAATGAGATGCATCCTAGAGTACTGAAGGAATTAGCTGATGCAGTTTCAAAGCCACTGTCCATAATATTCAAAAAGTCATGGCAGTCAGGTGAGGTCCCTAGTGACTGGAAGAAAGGAAACATCACACACATTTTTAAAAAGGGTGGAAAGGAAGACCCTGGGAACTACTGCCATGTCAGCCTTGCCTCTGTGCCTGGGAAGATCATGTAACATATCCTCCTGGAAGGTATGCTAAGGCACATGAAGGACAAGGAGGTGATTCAAGAGAGTCAGCACGGCTTTACCAGGGACATGTCCTGCCTGACCAATCTGGTGGCTTTCTACAATGAAGTAACTGCACCAGTGGAAAAGGGAAGAGCTGTGAATGTCGTCTATCTCGACTTTGACAAGGCCTTTGACACTGTTCCCCACAACATCCTCCTTTCTAAGTTGGAGTAATATGGGTTTGATGGGTGGACTGTTTGGTGGATGAGAAGTTGTCTGGATTGTTGCACCCAGAGAGTAATGGTCAATGGCTCTATTTCTAGATGGGAAAACATGACAAGTGGTGTCTCACAGGGGTCTGTACTGGGACTAGTGTTGTTTAATACCAAAGCACAATGGCAGCCCAGAAGGCCAACTGAATCCTGGGCTGCATCAAAAGAAGCATGTCCAGCAGATCAAGAAAGGTGATCCTGCCCCTCTACTCTGCCCTGGTGAGACCTTACCTTGAGTACTGTGTCCAGCTCTGGAGGCCCCAATAAAAGAAGGGCATGGACCTGTTGGAGCATGTCCAGAGGAGAGTCACAAAAATGATTAGAGGGCTGAAGCACCTCTCCTATGAAGACAGGCTGAGAGAGCTGGGGTTGTTCACCCTGGAGAAGAAGAAGCTCTGGGGGAACCTCATAGTGATATTCCAGTACCTGAAAGGGACCTATAAGAAAGCAGGGGAGTGCCTATTCACAAGGGTTTATAATGACAGGACAAGGATTAATGCCTTTAAGCTAGAAAAGGGTAGATTTAGGTTAGACATTAGGTAAAAGTTCTTTAATATGAGGGTGATAGATCACAGGATCACAGGATGTCAGGGGTTGGAAGGGATGGATCATTGGAATGAATTGCCCAGAGAGGTGGTGGAGGCCCCATCCCTGGAGACATTCAAGGCCAGGCTTCATGAGGCTCTGAACAGCCTGACTTAGTTAGAGATGTCCCTGCTTATTACAGGGGGGTTGGACTAGATGATCTTTTGAGGTCCCTTCTAACCCAATACATTCTATGATTCTATGATTTTTAAGATTCCTTCCAACCCAAACTATGATTCTATGATACTATGATGTGAATAATATGAAGAGTATTTGAAAATAAAATGTTTTGTATAACTAAAGTTAGGTCATTATTAGAATTTTATGGAGATTCATTAGTTAAATGGTAACCAAACAAAACCAAAAAAAGTCACCATGCATGGTTCCTTGAGAATGAATGACAGCTAATATATGTTAAATTGAATATGAAATCTAAACAAGATATAACAAATTAATTCTGATATTGCTGGCTGTTAGTGTCACAATTTTCAGGCAGCAAGTTGCAAAAAAAGCAGGGAGAGGAGTACAGGACTCAAATACTGGAAATATGTTTATCAGATTAATTAGAATGTATGAGACAGATTTGTCAATCTTAATTGTTACTTAAGCTAAGAGTGTTGCCTCAGCAGAAATACTCTCAAATATCTGAAAAAGAGAGAAATGCACTTTCCCATGCTGT
This sequence comes from Megaceryle torquata, assembly GCA_024611175.1. Classification (NCBI taxonomy): domain Eukaryota; kingdom Metazoa; phylum Chordata; class Aves; order Coraciiformes; family Cerylidae; genus Megaceryle; species Megaceryle torquata. The sequence goes on along the minus strand of JANIJG010012798.1, from coordinate 4,683 downwards.
AGTGATATTTATGAGAAGGTGGCAAAGAACAAGTTGAGGGGAGATATGAGTGGATGCCTATCTTACCTGCAGAGAGTTGTTCAACTCAGAATCTTACTCTAGACTAATTCTCTGCCTCTGACTGTGAAGGAAGGACTAGTCAAATGAGATCTCTGCTTTAGTGTCTAAACTAAGGACCTTGAGCTAGATTCACTTTGGTGAATCTAGGCCTCAACATCCATTGCATGAAAGTACATTAGAACACTTTCTAAATATTTCTAAATATATTGTTTGTGGTTTAGTTGTGTTTTGTTTTGGGAGGGATATGCTTAGTTCCTTTAAACAGAATCTGAGGATTTAGTAAACAAAATGGCCTGAGCACATTATAGGAGAATAAATAAAGAACTTTAACAAAGACAAGAGAAGTTTTAAAATAAAACTATTCTGAACATAAATATATACGTTGTGATCACATGTTGCAGATCACAGTTGTGGGAACAAATTTAGTATGTAGCTATATATATTTCTTATGCATCTGTCACGTCCAAATCATCTAGTATTACTTCCCTTGAATGTTATTTCATCTCTATGGGGTCACCATTGTCCTTACACACAGGTTTCCCAAATATAAACAGACATCATTATGAAATCAAGCTTGCTTTTTTTTTTTTTTTTTTTTACCATGTAAGATACAATGTCCCTACCATGATTTTTTGCAGCCCAAGGTCCCGGTTGGGCAACCTGGTCTGATAAACTGAAGTCAGTTATTTCAAAATGCTCTTACTTCTTATGAATCATTCAGACTTCAGCAATGTAACTACACAGTTAATTTGAGCTATCATATATGTTTGTCTGCAAACATTTTTCTTTGTTTTTAAAACTCTAGAAATAGTTAAATTTTCACTTTTTTTAAAAAACTTCAACTGTAAAATGGGAGCAAAATAAAAATTCCATAGTGACTTCAAAGTATACAACAGCTTCCGTGTTTGTGATTATTTGAAATATATTTTCAAATAATCTAAAATGTAGAGTGAAACAAAGGCAATAGAAGTTCTGAATATGTGAAAATACACTGATGACATTGAATTAACTTGACATAATAGTGCTTAAAATTTAGTAACCCACTATGGACATAAATAATTGTCTCTTTCAATTAGAAGATATGCATTATTAACATATTTTACTCTGATATATCTAAATGAATATTTTCATTCTAAAAAAAAAAAAAGGAATGTCAAGTTAGCAATAAGTTAGAGAAAGAAGCAAAATTTTATGAAGAAGTCACAAGTTTCTCCTGGAAGAAGCCGTGTTTTATGGTATTGTCAAATACATTTTTTATATGGGTATAAGGTCTGTGACATCCACTTAATAAATTGCTAGCAAATAAAATTGGCATCTTGAATATCTATTACTTAAAACAATGTGACCAAGAATAGTTCCTACAGTAACTGTATAGTGTTCTCTATTCAACAAAGCAACAATGAAAAGGGAAAAAGATAGAGAAGATAATCCACTAAAATCATAGAAGTGTTTGGGTAGGAAGGGACTTTCAAGATCATCTATTTCCAACCCCTCTGCCATGGAAGGGACACCTTCTACAAGGTCATGTTACTCAAAGTCTCATCCATCCTGGCCTTGAATACTTCCAGCTCTGGGACATCTGCAGCTTCTCCAGGCAACCTGTTCCAGTGCTTCACTACCCTCTTGCTGGCTTTTTGCCCAGGAAAGAGTATGCCCATCAAAGGCACAAGCACCCAGTTTCTGCAGGAAAATGCTACGGGAAACAATGACAAAGGCTTTATTAAAGTCCAGATAAACAACATACACAGCCTTTTTCTCGTCCACTACGTGGGTCACCTTGTCATAGAAAGAGATTAAGTTAGTCAAGGAGGACCTGCCTTTCACAAATCCATACCCAATGTCCTGATCCCCTGATTGTCGTGTATGTGCACCATGATGGTACTCAGGATGATCTGCCCGTAACCTTCCCTGTCACTGAAGTCAGACTGACAGGCCTAAAATTCTCTGGGTGGTCCTTCTAGGCCTTCTTGTCTTTGGGTGTCATATTTGGTAACCTCCAGTCAACCAAGACCTCTCTGCTTGGGGATTGGCTTCATGGAATGGTTGGATCCCATCTGGCCCCCTAGAGTTATGTGTGTCTAAGTGGTGTAGCAGGTCACTTACCATTTCCTCCTGGATTATGTTCCCTGTCCCTGTCTTCCAGCTCAGGGGGCTGGACACTCAGAGAACAACTGGTCTTGCTATTAAAGACTGAGGCAAAGAAGGCATTCAGTACCTCATCCTTGGTCACTATGTTTCCCCTGCATCTGGTAGAGGATGGAGATTCTCCTTAGTCTTCCTTTTGCACTTAATATATTTATAAAAACATGATTGATTTTCTTTTATGTCAGTAAGATTAAGTTCTAGCTGGGCTTTGGCCTTTCTAATTTTCTCCCTGCATAGCCTCATGGAATCTTTACAATATTCCTGAGTTGTCTGTCACTTGTTCCATAGGCTATAAACTTTCCTTTTCTTCCTGAATTCCAGCCAAAGCTCTCTGTTCATCCAGGCCAATCTTCTTTCCCACATGTTCATCTTACAGCACAGAAATCTGGTACAGAGGGCAGTTCATTGTCCCATTCCGTGCCTTTGCCTTTTACAGCTTAGGCTGAAGGACTTGTTGGTGAAGACTGAGGTAAAAAAGTAATTGAATACCTCAGCCTTCTCCTGTTTCCTTCCAGAGAGGGCTTATATTTTCACTAGTCTTCCTTTTATCACCAATGTATCTATAGGAGTTTTTCTTATTGCCCTTTATATCCCTGGCAAGACTCAGTTCTATAAGGATTTTAGCTTTCCTAACCAGAGTCCTGGTGCTCTGACAGTTTCTCTGTATTACTCCCTGGCTACCTGTCCTTGCTTCCACATTCGGTAGGCTTCCTTGTTGTGTTTGAGTTTGTCCAGGAGGTCCTTGTTCATCCATAACGTTTTTACCTTACTTTGCCTTTGTTGGGATGCAATGCTTCTGACCTTGGAGGAGGTGATCCTTGAATACTGACTGCCTTTCTCGGGCCCCTCTTCTCTCCAGGGCTTTATTCCGTGGTACACTAACAACTAGATTCCTGAAAAGGCTCTTCTTAAGTCCAGGATAGTGAGCTTGTTGTGCACCCTCCTCACTGCCCTAAAGAACTTGAACTGTACCATTTCATGGTCACTGCAGCCAAAGCTGCCATTGAGCTTCACATTCCCCACTACCACCTCCTTGTTGGTAAGAACAAGGTCCAGCATAGAACCTCTCCTTGTTGGCACATCAGTGACTTCAAGGAACCTCATGGATTTCTTATACCTTGATGTGTTTTCCCTCCAACAAATATCAAGGTGGTTGAAGTCCCCCATAAGGACCAGGGTTTGTGAATGGGAGGCTTCTTCTATTTGTCTTTAGAGGGCATCATCCTCTTGGTTTTCCTGGTCAGGTGGCCTCTAGAAGACGTCCACTATATTGTCCCTTGCCCCTGCCCTCCCTTTAATATTGATCCATAAACTCTCAATCATCTGTTCATGAGCCATTCCAAGACAGAGCTCCATGCACTCCAGAGGGTGACTGACATAGAGGGCAATAGCCATTACTTGTATCCTCTGCCCGTCTTTCATAATGAGTCTGTATCCTTCTATTCTAACACTCTGGTCATAGGACCCATCCCATAACATCTCTGTGATGCCAATAAGTTCATATCCCTGCAGGCATTCTAAAAGACTGAAAGACTTAATGTCTCAAATATAGTGGCAAACACAAGCAAATGTCATGCAGAGTTTATTTGAGGAAGGGGCTCATGACTACCTGAAAGACCCTTCACAACTACCCCCACACTAGCTGAATGGAAGATGAAGAGTTATGTGACTGGTGCAGTCAAGGGGCATGACTGTCTTGATCAAGGCATGGGGATTAGACCATAAAAGACAGAAACACAAGAAGCTGTGAGTGTGTCAAGCACCAGAGGATTGCCTTGTCCGTCAACATCATTGAGGGACTCAAGGGTGATGTTATCTGTCTCCTTCTTTTTTTTCCTCTCTTTCCCTTTCTTATTAAAAATGTTTCAACAGAACCCAAGTCACCCATTTTTTAACTGTCCAAGTTCAGGTTTCTTCTGCCACAAATAAAACATTTTAAATGATTGTTTGGTGTCATTTCACCTTAATTTAGCCCAAGAGGATTTTGGAATTTCTATGACTCCCTGGACTGTCCAGTCTGGGTCATAACAGGCATGTCCATGTCTCTAACTCCTTTTTTTTTTGTTCTTCATGCTACCTCCATTTGCATGGATGCATTTAAGATTGGCCCCTGATGAAGCTGACTTACTGACTGGAGTGACTGAAATTCCTACCTGCCACTTCTCAGGTGCTCTCCTGTTGACCTGTGATCCCTCTTCAGGTTCTAAGCATCTATTGATGGCATTGGCATCAAACTGGTAGGAGTGGGATGGATTGAGTTTTCCCTCCAACAGCAACTTTAGTTTAAAACCCTCTTCACCAGCTTGGCAATCCTATAAACAATGTCCTTCTCCTCCACTGACAGGGGGACCCAATCATCCCCAGCAGACCAGGTTTCTCAAAGAGTCTAAGTAACCAAATCTCTGTCTGTGGAACCAGTGTCATAACCATTTGTTGATTTTTCAGATCCTACTGGCCTTTGTTCCATTATTTTTAATA
>JANIJG010012797.1:39916-85691 GCA_024611175.1 Megaceryle torquata | reverse complement strand
GAGCCCAACACCAGCCCACAGAGCCCAACACCAGCACAGACCCCGACACCAGCACACACAGCCCAACACCAGCACACAGAGCCCAACACCAGCACACACAGCCAAACACCAGCACACAGAGCCCAACACCAGCACACACAGGCCAACACCAGCACACACAGCCCAACACCAGCACATAGGCCAACACCAACACAGCCCGACACCAGCACAAACAGCCCGACACCAGCACAAACAGCCCGACACCAGCACAAACAGCCCGACACCAGCACACACAGCCCAAAGCAGACAGCACGAGCCCTTGTTAGGCAAACGGCTGCCTCAGGTGGAGCGAGGATGAAAGCCAACTCCCAGACCTGCTGCGTAATGGGAAATGGATCAAGGAGTGTGTAAAACAGTGTATTCGTTCTGCGCAGTGCTACAAAACCATCCAATGAGTAGGGAGGGAGCAAAAAAAATGGCTGTGATTAACTACAGCTCTACTGGTTTCATCCTGGCTGCTTTAATAAGGCGCCTTTCCCCCTTTTTTATGCAGGATTGTACACAGGAGGCCTCTTGACCAGCCCAAGTCTTAAGTTCTCAGTAACTCCTGCAGCTGCCAACCAGTACTTATGTTTTAGCTTGCCCAGGAGAGACCCTTATTGGCATTTAAAACACTTCACTCTTTTCCAGACTCTTTTTTTTTTTTTTTTTTTTTTTTTGTAGATTTGCTATAAATACAACAGGGAGTAGAGGGTGAAACAGGCATTAATTTGGTATTAAGCACCAAAATCTGAGCTCAGCCTGAATAGATGGCTGGGCAGATGTGCCAGGGCCAAGTGTCCCCCCGGGAGCGTGTGCCACCTGCCCTTCAGCGCAGACAGGAGGGGCGGCAGAGCTGGCACAGCGGCCGGCTGCTCACCCTCACGCCTTCCCTCGTCCTTGCCTGCCCTGCAGCCAGATGCCAGCTTGGAGCGGGTCCTCTCCTGGGGCCACCCTGCACATCTGTGGCCCCTCTCCCACAGCACAGGGCCATCAGGGCTCAACCACAAGGTGCTCTCACCAGGTGCTCTCTCCTGCTCCCAGACTGGTGTAAATCAGGGGTTACCCAGCTGCAGGCAGTGGAATAGCTCCTGATTTACAACATCCTACACGAGAGGAGATCTTGACCTTACACTTCAACAGCAGTGCAGCTTCCTTTGTTGAAAGCTTCTTAAGAAAGACATGTAATCAATCCTGGAGAGCCACCGAGCAGCAGAGCTCAGGTTCTGCATAAGTCAGGGCTGGGCTTCCCAGGAAAACTGCCTGATCCAGGTTCCCATGACATCTATACTAGGTGCTCCCTGCATGCTTTCTGATAGGAGTGTGTTTGTCTGGTTTGCCTTTGTCAAAAATGGGCTGCTTTAGATTAATACAATTCACAAAGAGATTTTTTTTCTGTTCTAAGTCCAATTTACCTATGCTACTAACCTTCCAGACAGACAGGCTTTTATTGAGCTCAGGTCTTTGGAAATTCTGGCCTTTATAGGCATTTGATGTTTTTTTTAGAATCTGAGAGGAAAAAGCTTACTGCCTTGCCTCTGTTTTCATGGCCATAATTATGAGGGCAGTCTGGTGACGTAACTTGTTTGGGAAATAAATGATAGCTTTCAACAGTGAGTGCTGTCAGACACTTTGCTCCTTGTAACTATTTTAGAAATCCAAATTAATTTTGCACTTCCACAGCACCAGATGCTTCTCTTACTTATGCTTGTGTAAATCCTGTGCTACACCACTGCCTTTGGGAGACTCATTCTGTGTTTGCGCTGCGTGCGAGGCAGCAGAATTTGCTCGCGGCAAAAGTCTCCATATGCCTTGTGGTGTGATCTGCTAGTCCTGTAAATGCAGTGGGAGAATCGTGCAGAGATAGTCTTACTCCATCACTAGCTCTAACTATTCACCTTAGTGATACAGACCATGAAGGTGAAGGCAAAAAAGACTACAAGCATTTTCACACATTTAAACAGAAAGAAGGGAAAAGCAAAGGACAGACAAGGTATTTTTTTGCAGAACAAAACCAGACAATTTATTGTGATAAGATGCTTTCCTGTTACAGCCTGGCACCAACTAGAACTGCAGTGCTACTGCTGCAGTTGCTGAAACGTTACCCTGTGGTTATCATGCCTTGACCCTGCACGTCTCTGTGCTCTGTGCTCCAGCCTGAGCTGTCTGCTGACCTCAGGGAGCGGCAGCAGCCCAGCTCTCAGGCTGCAACCCAAGCAGAGCACCGGCCATTGCGGTTACATGCCAACCCTCCAAAGACATGTCTAAGAATCAGCAGTTAAAAGTACAAACAGAGACAGAAAGATAGTAATAATAATACTTATTCCTTCTTCCAAGCTTGATATAGTCCTGACTCCTCACAGCATCGCTGTGACTAGGAAGGATGATCATCCCCTCTTGAGATGTGAGGAACTGGGATACAGAGGGGTGAAAAGCCCCACCAGCTCAAAACCTAAGCAAAAAACCAGAGTGAAAACAAGTGACTACACAATGCAGGTACAAGATGAACTGTTTTCCATAAATTCCATGGTAAACAGTTGGGTTTTGAAGATGTCCCTCCCAGTGTTTGTAACCCAAATCCTGCAGAACTGAAAAGCTGAAAGGTGCATTGACACAAACAACATGAAGCATGAAAAGAGGGCATTTTTGTTATTTTTATTAATATCCTAAAGAAGAGCATGTGGGCAGCAGCCTCCTCTGCCATCTGTGACTGCCGTGCTGCTGACCTGGAGGGGGTCAGGTGCTGCTGGCTCCCAGACCTGTGGTCAGACCTGCTGCTCCATAAAGCAGCAAAGGCCCAGCCGCAGCCAGTGCTGCTCCCTGGCAGGACACAGCTCACGACAGAAAAGCTCCTGAGCCAGTGCCAGTTTTCACAGCCAAACAAACTCACCTTTGTCCTCGCCACAGACGTAGTCAGAGGCATTTCTCCCCCTCTCTGGTGTCTGGAGGCGAGTCGGCAATTCTGTCTCATTCAGACACTCGCTGAGTTTTACAGCCTGTTTTGGGTGATTGTTTGGTGGGGCTGATTTCCTTTGCTGGAAAAAACTGGCTGCTTTTCTCCTCACCCTGGTCTCAGTCAAGTACGTGCCATTCTCAAGATGAAGGCGGTCAGGAGTCATTCCCCTCAGAGCCTCTTGCACCACAAGGACCTGCCTTTGCCATCAATAAGCCACAGGGATCTCTGACAAAACCTGGAGTGGCTGTGCCTGGGGGAGGTCTCCTGCCCAGCTGAGCACCATCAGCAGAGCTTGCACCCAACTGCTTTAAACACTGACTCTCATTTTTGATTTCAGGAGCTGTTTTCTGCCATCCAGTTCTGGAGAACAGGCTACTAGAAGGACCTGCTCCAGGGTGGGGATAGCCTTGCCAAAGCCCTCCCTCCAGCATGGACCAATTTGAGGGAGGTCCCCCCAGGGGATTTTCTCAGTCTTGCTGTGCAAACAATGTGCCCGGGACAAAGGGCAGCACCAGCATGTCTTATCCATCAGCTCTAGGAAGCTGGGGAAGCATCTGGCTGTTTAAATGAGGCAATTTTAGCTACAGATTCTCTCTGTGAATTTATTTTGGATGGCTAAAATTTTCCTCTTCCTTCCTACCCCTCCTCCCAGCCTTGCCTCCCCCAGGGCACGCACCAGCTCTCCCATCAGCCAATGTCTGTGTCAAAGGAGCGATGTGCCGGTGCCGTGCCCACCATCACCCTCACAGGCATCACCGAGTGAGCAAGATGGGACTGTGCTGCAGTCCCCCAGCCCTCCTCACCACCTCATGCTGGGCACGGCTTTATGTTCTGATGGGTCAAATGATACAGGCATTTTGAAACAAGAGCTATCACTTCAATAAACATGGTGCTATGTAAAAGAAAACAAACCAAAACCAAACAAGCAGAGATTAATTTCACATCTATAATTACAGGGGGAAAGGAGAGTGGGCCTAAGAAATCCCATCTTAAAATAAAATTAAAGGCCGTGTCAATTTTTTGTCTAGCCCATTTCTTCTTCTAACAGCACACGCATTTGTACATGTTATTAGATTGACGTTGTAGCATCCTGGACAAATCAAATTAATTCAAGTATCTGCAGGTACGAAACATTGCAGCTGAGAAATGAGCACATAAAGTATATGCAATTTTCCCCTGGCAGTTTATTATGGTATGAAGAAAAAAACATTCTGTGCTTGAAGCTGACATTATATTACAAATGTATTGCGAAGTATGACGTGACTATTAAAATATGATTACACAAAGTATGAACATTTTAAGAAGTTTACAGTACAGTGAATCTTTTATAAACAGACTCTTAAATATACATAGGACAATAGTAGCTGACAGAAAAACATCAAAAATTAACTATTAATGTTTATAGACTTTTCCCCTGAAAAAAAGTCTCACATTAAAACAGAAATTATGAAAAGCCTTAAAACCAGGAACAAATCACCTGTACACTACAAATATACATGGCAGAGGTGCGCAAACCAGAGCTACCTTCTCGCTGAAGGGTATGGTTGCCAGGGAGGCTTGGCCGTGCCCACCCCATTCCTCCTCCCCAGTGTAACCAGCACGGCAGCGCTGTGCCTGCGATGCCCAGACACACACACGCCAGTCAGCAGCTGCAACATCACAATCACACGCTCACTGCAGGACACCGGACGGCGCGTTGTCAGTGTCAGACCGACCTACTGGAGTGTATCAAGCTGAGAACATGCCCGGGATCTTGCAAATGGATCTCTGTGGGCAGGTCCCTGAACGCACTGGGACCCAGGTGAGACCTACATACCAGATATGGGCTGCAATGCTGAGTTTCGAGGGGATCAGCAGCTTTTTTTTTTTTTTTTAATGCAACTATTTAATCTTTCCTTTTGATATGGGAGAACAGATGCCATATTTGATTTCTGCTTAGTCTGGTTGCAATGACACCCCTAGTTCATGTGTTAAGTTATGTCAAAAACATAAGTATTTTATGCTGTAATACACAGTATTACTGAAACTAACAATATTATTTGCATATTTATAACAAGGTATAATGAAATCCCTATAATAAAACCAAAAGTTATGCTATAGATTTATTTACAAACAGTCCAGCAAAGAAGTATAAATACTTCTACATTTAAGGTTTAGGAAAACATAATTTACAAAATATTCAAATATATACAGTCATCTGAAAAACTGCCAATATTAAACTTTGATGCAGGCAAAGAATTGGCTGAGTCTCTCATTCTGTATTGAAAGAGGCGGCGGCTTTCACAGGCTGCCTGTTAAGCTCAAAAGCCATACGTACGTTATTTACACCGAGACTTCTTGTCCCCGAGCTAAACGTGGCCAGAGCTTTGAGCGTGCTGCCCCAAAATGTCGTCTATCATTGTCAGATTGTTCAACCACTCTTCATCGTTGCTGCTGCTGTTCTTCATGAGGGAGTCGAGGAAGTCGGTGTCGCTGCAGCTGGCAGGCAGGATGGAATTGCTGTGCTGGGACACAAAGTCGTACTGCGGCAGCTCGGCAGCGGTGCCCATCCTGCTGAAAGCGTCGGGCGGCTGGCCTGTGGAAGGGTAGCTGGGCGGGCCAAGGCCCGAGGCAGGATTGAGCTGGTTAAAACTGGACACTCCTTGCGGCATTGATTTCATAACATTCATAGCTGGCAACGGTCCTCTGGTTAAATTGTGTCTCAAGTTCTGATTACTCATTGAGCTCAAGCCCTGGCCAGACTGCCCCATGCTCAGTTTTTGCATCTGTCTGACCTGGACGCCGGGCGCGATCTGGTTGGGAGGCACAACAGCCTGCTGGGAGAACTGCTGACCCGCTGCGCTCGGCCTCACGTTCTGTTTGGAGAAGAGTGCGTTACTGGAGAACTGCTGCATGCTGGTATCCATTTGGCTTTGATTTGGCATTCTCGGCACAGCGGTCGGCGTCCACATCTGGGCAGATGAGCTGGGGTAGACATTAGGGATTCTTGGCATACTCGGCTGCCTCAAGTGCTGCTGAGTCGCAGAGTGATTCGCTAAGGAACCGGAACTGAAGCCCGCCATCGGCATTCCTGGCCGCGCAGCAGAGTGGCTGTGAACCGTTTGGCACCCTGAGCTCATGCCCAGTGAGTTCTGGCTCGGCCGCAGCGGGATGTTAAAGTCAGAATTAGGCGGAAAAATCCCCTGCTGCTTGCCAGGGTTGTGTGGAATCATCACCATTGACCCGCTGTTCTGGCTGGCGGTGGCTGGGGCCATGCCAGAGCCCAAGGTGCTCTGGAGCACGGCTGAGTTAGAGGGCAGCATGCGGTGGTTGGGCGGAGGAGCTGGCATCACCTGGCTGCAGTCGGTGGGCAGGGGCTGTTGCACAGCTGCATACAAAGAGACACGTCAGCTGATGAGCGCGAGTTCACCCCGGAAACATGGCAGAGCCCTAAATGGCTGCTGCGCTGTCTTCCGCTACACGGGCCTCTCCTCCGTGTTCTTTGTTACTAACAGAGTTATTACCGGAGCAATAAGGAAATGGGTGAATCTCATGATATGTGATAAAATGTGAAATGCTTTTATTTCAGGACAGAGAACCATTAAGCGCCCTGTGTTTAATCAGACCCTGTCTCCATGAGGCTTTTTATAGCACACTAGCTCCCTCCTTACCTTGAAACTGGTTTATTTGCTGAGCCGCAAACAAACTCCTCTGCTCAGATGTTACTCCCAGCATGTTTTGTCTCTGCTTTTCCTGGAAAACAAGGGGCATGGCACTCAAGTTGCAGTCTCTTGACAAGCAAGAATAGCAGCAGACACTTGAAGTGTAGCCACTGTCACCATTAACAACCTCTCCCATACACACACCCCCCTCTGATGAGACTCAGCCCAGACAGTTCATTTCAGACTGGTTCTTAATTGCTCCCATGCCCCTTCTTGCAAAGGTGTCCTGACACCAGCACAGCGTTCAGAAGCACAGCCTTCAGCAGATGCTGTGCAGGCAGCCCAAGGCCCACGGGGAGCTGGACAAACATGAAGACCCTCATGTTCACCAGTTTATGAGTGAAGTGCTGCAGAGCCACAGGCTGCAGGAATCCTGGTGTCTCCCCAGCACCTCTCTTGATGTCTATTTGGACATTCTCTGGAGTACCAGATGCAGGGACAAAAGGTGCACAGAATCTGTAGTAGTATTTCAGGGACACATTGAGAAATGGGAGACTGCTGGGGGCAATAGCCCTGTCTGGAGGATGTCTCTGCTTGTGTGTACCATCACTTTTTGTGCTCGCTGCCACTTCTAACCAGAACACAGCAGTAAACCACAGGAAAACAGGGATCCTTAGCAGGTGCTTGCTGAGCTAGGCATTGCTGGCTTCCTCCTTGCATCTCCCACCATTTAACCCCAGAACCCACCACCACACTTCAATCCCTGCTGTGAACAGCAGCTGCCAGCCAGGGAACTGTCCGTGGACAGTGGAAGCTGAAGCTTTGGCTCCCACTGTGTTACAGCAGCACAGGTAAGCTCGAAGCCAACGGATGTCAAGAAGGCAAAGCTGGTTTTGAAAGGGAGTTTAATCAATGAAGATGGTGTTTTATTGAGGGTTTTACTGAGCTACTTCTCATCTCATTTCCCATCCAAAGAAATGAGCCTCCTTGACCCAAATCCAGTAAGGATGCTCAGAAAGTCAGAAGCAAATGCTCAGTGCTGCCTCACACAACTCGTCTGTGGGATTCCCCTGTCCCTGCTCCTTCACAAAGCATGCTACAGACTGGGACCTCTGTTGTCCAGGACAAACTGGAGTCTGACATCTGCTCTGGTAAATCCCCAGGGAAACAGTAAGGCAAGCATGGAGAACATCTCTCCTGAGGACGACTCACTCTTCAAGCCTCCTGTCTCTGCATCTTCCCTCCCAACTCTGTGGCTGACCAAGGATGACTGTCATGATATGGAGATGACTGAATCCTTCCCCTGCTTACGTGTGGCCAGATCTGTACTCGAACTTGCTGAGCAGCACTTGGTCTTGGCCTCTCTTGGGCAGCACATCCTGGACTCACCACAGCCCTAGTCTGACTCAACCCAGCAATTCCAGGGTCACTCCTTAGTGTTTGCTGACTGGTGGTTTCCCCATTCCAGTTAGTCCTGCCCTTCCCAGTGAAGTGGACAGCCCCAACAACCCACAGAGGCATTGTACCTGCATCAGCTGTCGTTTCATTATTTGTTGCTTCAGTAGATGGTTCCTCATCGTGTACCCATTCACTGTGGCTGGTGCCGGCACAGAGCCTCCGCTTGGGATGGAGCCTGGCTCCTGAAGTCTGGCAACAATTCCAGGATTTTGATCCTGCCAAGAAAGATGAAAAAACAAAATTAATCTCATCAGGGAGGCAACAAGAGAAGCCCTTATCCTCTCTGCTGATGTCCTCTCTGCAGTCTTTGGCTGTCCCAAGGCCAAAACACCTTGGGGATTCACATGGACTTGCATGTCATGGTGAAGACAGCAAGGGGCAGGAGACTGCTCTCATTTCTGAGGATCAGCACAAAAAGAAGTGAGAGAAGCAAAAGGTTAATCCAAAATTCTTTGTGACTAGCCCAAGGCTACAGGACTGATTCACTGCCATTACTGGTGTCACATGGCTGCCTGGCTGGCAGAAGGGATGTGAGTAAAGCGTCACATTTCCCACCAGTTCCCCAACTGTTACACTGAAAGACATAAGGAAAGAAAAGTTGCATCAGAGTAGGATTTGGCAATTGAATGTAAAGCCTACAGTAAAAGAAAGCATCAAATTGAAGGCAGAGGAGGGGAAGAGGTGCCATCAGACCAGGGACCCAGAAAGATGAGGAAAACATGGGCCTGGGGTTGAAGTGGTTCTGGTGGGTTCCATAACCGGACAAACAAGGAGAGCTAGCTATGAAAGGAGAGGAGAACATACAAAAAAGCAGGGTCAGGTCCTGGCCAGGTATAAATCAGTAATGCACCGGGCCTGATTCCTGGCTGGTGCAAAGTGGCCTTGCTGTAAATCCCCAATGAAAGATCTGAGTTGACTTTCACCATCTGAGGACTTGCCTCCAAAGAAAGTGCATTGTAGGAAGAAAAAAAAAACCACCAGAACACCATGAAGACACAATACAAAAGGGAAAAAGTATTTTACAAATACTGAAGTCTAAACACCTTAGGAGCTGAAAGGTAGTCAGGGAAATAGAAGATGAAAATGAGGGAAGAAGCCAAAGCCTCACTGAGGACAAGAAGGGAAGCGATCCTGTAAGTGCCGTACCCAGGCACAGGAGCACCAGTGTATTCCCCTTTCTCCATTTTCACATCCAGCTTCTATATTATTTATGATGTTTTGTTATTATTGGCAGGGAGAAGTATGTATATTATATCCAGCATCCTTAGCTGGGCCATGCTTCCTTTGTTTTCAGAATGGAAGCCCACATCCTTTGTTTGAGAATCAATGTTATCAGGAGATAAGCAAGAAGAAAATGGTTGTTGCCTTTTGACATCTGACAATTGGAAGCATGCTCAGATGGAGAAAACAGGATGCGAGCCATGTTTCAGACTGGCCAGAAGAAAGCCTTGGAAGGCATTTGTCACCAGGCAGGCTTCTTGGGCCTGGGGCACCTTTCCACAGCAGCTTCACCATGAGGAATCACCCAACTCCTTCCAAGACGTACTTTGTAAGAGCGATTACCGAGAAGGTCACTGAAATTACTCATTTTTATGGTGCCTCCTTTTGTTGTAGCACTTTGGTCTATTATGCAAAAGCACAATTGATGAAATGTAAATGCCTGCTAGATAATTTACTAAAAGACACAAACCTGCAGCTCATCACTGCTCTCATTATCATTCCTATTCATGGGCAGTCTCATAAGACTAGACTTTATTACTGCTGCTTTGCTTACAATTCTGCTGGACATCTCTCCTCCTCCCCCTTCCCTCCTACCCATTTTACTCCTCTCCCACAGAAACATAGGGAGGGGAGGAAAAAAGTAAATATGATTTACTACAGATGTAAATATGAAAGTTCATGTAAAGCTAGGACTCTGCTTTCATGTCAGACAGGATTCTGCAGCCACAGTTAAGCTTTGAATAATGCAGATTGCCTCTAGGGGAATATTTGAAAGTGGAGGGATTCAGTTTGTGTACTCTGCACATGAAAGACACTGAAATGTTCATACCACCAAAATCCCTGCCATCTATCCAATTTCCTCCAAACTTGTCTTGTTGCGTGCAGAGGGTCTGTGCTTACTGAAGCAAACGAGCTTAGTGCAAGGACAATCATTCTGATGTCTTGCTCAGGGCTATTGCATTAACAAGTCATAACATTAAAGTCTCTTTTCCTAAGCATGTCCACCTCATTCTAATTTCTCCTAAACATCATCAAGAAAATAATGTTGATTTTTCCATATTATTAATGGTAAAGAAGTGTAAATCACATTACTAATTGTGGCTCTTCTGCTGGAGCAGTACAACCGCTTAATTATACAGGATTTTCTGCAGGCACCCTACACCAATAATGACAATCAGCAAAGTTCATTTGCAAATATACAGAACGGGTTGCTGAGTTCTTCAAAGCAAAGTTGTATAACACTTAATTAGCCAGTAAAGAAACAATCTATAGATATAAATATTGCTTTGGGGGAAATTAGAACAAAATAGTGTAGATAGGAAGACAAGGAATGAATTCAAAATCCTGCCTTCTACAGTTCACATTTAGGTTAAACCAAAAGAGAAAAAAAAGAAAAAAAAAAAAAAAAAAGAGAAGAAGAAAAAAAGTTCTCTCTTTTCACCACTAGTGGGAACTACTGTATTCCCTTACACTAAAAAATAACCACTTGAACGTCATGACTAAGAATAGCTCTGGTGTAGTCTAAAGGACACTGCTATCTGTACCAAAGGTTAATGAACTTTAAACATTTTTCCTTTTCATCATTCCCCAAGAAAAACCACTTTCCTTCCCATAGTAAGACGAAGCCAAACAAGCCATAAACTTAATCTGTCTATAGTTTGGACTATCCCATTTTAAAATCAAGGGAGGCAGCAAAGAGAGGAGGAGGAGGATTGTAGTGTCAATGTCAGGAAGGACTGAAGAGGGTGTTCACACCCGAGGGGTCGTGCAGCTGAGATGCTGTTAGCTATACTGGAGGGTACAGATGACTACTGGGGATTCTTCTTCTTCAACTTTTAAAAAAATGTGTTTGCATGTAGGTAGCAGGTTCATTCAAACACAAAATGGGCAGAATCCCTGACCAAACAGCACACCACACAGACCTGGAACTGGAGAGCATGTGTTTGAGAGCATGTGTTTCTGTTGCTAGGCGAATCGTGGCACAACAGGTCCAGAGCTCCTGCAGCATGCCCTGGGCTTTCCAGAGTGGCAGTTTCTGTTCAAAGAGGCACTGGGACTTCATGGGTTTTTGACTTAGTATCTCATGCACTCATCTCAAGAGCAAGGAGGAAAGAACCAGGTTCCAGGTTTGTTGGAATGCACTGTTTGTGTCTGCATTCAGCCAATGACTGTAATTGTAAAAGCCGCTGCACAGCCCAGTGAAACCAGTCCCTCCCAGCTGCCCAGCCAATGCACAATGGGCTGTTCAGGCTGGGCAAACGCATCTGCAGATTACTGTGTCCAATTGTAGTGAGCATGGGTCTGGTCCAACAAAACATTCAGGCACACACTTAATGGAAAGTGTGCAAACAGTCCCACTGAGACCTACCACGTCTATTTATGAATCTGCATCCTTCTAAAAATCCACTGGCAAGTTCGACCTGCCCAGCCCATCATCTGATTAGAAGCGAGATGCACAACTGCAGTAAATAAGCATGGAGATGAATTGTTCTCTCTGAACGTGGCTGATAAACTCCAGTCCTCAGCACTTAGTTATACATCTAGTAATCACTTTGTGGCTTCACTTAAGCAAGAATGGAGAAATTTATGGCCCCTAATTCCTCTGAATCCTCATTAACAAACAGTCCAAAAAGAATTTAAAAGCAAGACTTTCTGAGGATCTGAGCTAGAGCTTTAATCGCTCATTGGCAAATATGTAAAATCCCTCTAATCTTCAATAAAGGGCATTCATTGTTTTTTAGGACTATGTGAAAACACTAAACTAATTTATCATTATTAAACTTTCCCATCTGCTCTTATGGTGTAACTCTAAAGAATATAACAAAGAAATGTACATGTTAAATTGTATTGACTTAAGCCCAGAGCTATTGGAGATGTACAATTTATTTCAGTGAGGGCATGAAGGGGACCGCAGGCTGCTAGACAGAGTCATTTGTCCAATGCTGAAAAGACAGTTATCTGCACCAAAATGGCTCTTGGAAAGGCACATTTGCTTTATAAGAAATAAGCTGCCAGGTGAGACCATTCAGCATTATGTTACAGGCCCAGACAATAAAACTAAGCCATGAATTTCAATAGTTAACAGATGGACTAATTAGAGACTGAATTCTTTGTGGTTCTAACAGATAACCAGGTCACAGCAAGGTTACAGAGAGACAGGCAGCTTTTCAAATTTCGGTAGGTATTTGCAGAGTGGGGGAAGAACTGCACTTCCTAACTGAAAGCTTTAGCAGCAGTGGAAGAACAGAAACGTGTCTAATTGAGAATGCACACAGTAGCTGCCTTTAAAAGTTTATTCCATTTCAAAGACACTGCCGATTTGAGAAATATTCCCTCCACTTTCAGTGGGACATCCAGATGAATCCAGTAATTGAAGAGCTTAAAACAGAAGGGTTGTTGAGATGAACCACAGCATCCCAGCATGAAAGGGAAAGACCAAAGGAAATGGGTCACCCAGGGTAGATGTTTGCTGTAAATATGAGAAAGAGACAAACTGATTTTTCCACCAGTTGGTTTTTTTTGTTGTTGTTGTTTTTGTGACCAAAGATAACTTAGCTTGAAGTATTTACTGAGACATCATGCAGTTTTAAAAAAAAATCAAGGAGGCAAAACATGGCTACAGGAGTTGACAGAGGCCTGTGCCACTGGTCTGCTCTGAGGACTGGGAGTCTGGGTGGATCTGAACTCACAGCAGGGGCAGCGATTCTCTAGGGGTGGGGTGAAGTTTCATTAACTGAGTTGTCTTCTGTATTTTAAGAACATCTGTTACGTATGGGGAGTTCTGTATTCTGCTGAGGAAATGCAGATACTAGTTTCAAACTAATGCCTCTGTGTTCCCCTGTGCCCTTACCCCCCTGCCTGCTGGTGCCTCCTCTCCTGTCTAGGAGATGTGCTGTGCCTCCTTGGTGGGGCTTCAGGCCTTCCTCCGAAGTCCAGGACTAAGACTTGTAGGCACAATGGCTCTACAAATACTACAAACTAAGCAATCAAAGCACGACTAGTATAAAAGTTGACTCACCCATTGAATTTCACAGCTGTAAGAGTTTCATGTTTAGATCTACAAAGAAGCTACCCATAGACTCACGGTGCCTAGTAACCTTATGTGGCCCCTCAGAAAACCTTGTTGCTACCTTTACAAACAAGGACCATTGCCTCCACAGATGTTAATCCAAGGAGATCCTAAGAGGGTGAATCCATTTGCCCAATGTATGATTGTGTCAGCCTGCTGAAGAGTGTGATGTCTGTGAGATGCTATCATCATTTGCTTCACACCAAAGTCAGGGGTTATGTGTGCTTCTTGCCTCTGCTTCTCGCCTGTAACAAAACTCTCCATTTGCTCTTTCGAAGTCTTCTGTCTTTTTTTTTCTCCTCTATTCCACTCACAATTCAGAGATGCTCTTCAAGATAAAACAGCCTTTCAGTTCAGAAACGCTCCAAAGCTTTTTGTTTGTTTGTGTGTTTGTTTTAACACAATGTATGAACATTGATAAAACAAACTGTGCAGCTCAGTAGATTTTTTTTTTTTTTACCCATCTTTCACCCATTTACTTGATATACAAGCATGTGAAATACTACCAGACTCAAGTTTCTAAGCTTATCTCAGGGGCTGTCAGTCAGGAAAAGGCTTTGTTTGAAGACTGTAAGTGATCCATGGGTATACGGTTTTGTTTAAAAAAAAAAAAAAGAAAAGAAAAAGTTCTTTTAAGTTTTTCTTTCTTTTCATATGGCATGAGCATGCACAGCTTCCTTCAAAGGTAGCCTTCCTTCTTTGCTAGGAGCAATGACAAGATCACCACACCTGGCTAGCAACTGTATCAGGATCTCCTCCCTTCAAGCAAAGCAGATGAAACACTCATTTCCCTATAGCTGCTCTTACACTGCACGCTGCTCAAAACAAAATAAAATCCCATCAAAGTATCCAAAATGCTTTTAAAAATGCACCCAGAATTTTAATAAGATGGAAACTGAGTCCACTTCCTCGAATTAGTGAAAGCTTTTGTGCAAAGACTCTACCAATATTTTCAGAGCTGGCTTCATCCATCAAAACATGCCATTGAAGAGCAGCAGCAATCAGAGCAACAGAAAGACAGAAAATCCAGATTGAATTATTTCAACAGTGATTTTTCTCTTAGATGGAAACGTGTCCTTTAGCAGGCAAGTTGAAATCAAGCTGTAATGCTGTTACCAGCGCCACATTGTTAGAGAGAACACGGGAAACTGCTTTGGGAGCAGCCAAAAGCCTGAGGCACAACACAAATGGGAGAGTTGGTGTATCACAGACACACACAACCTCCCAGGGACTGCAGTGTTTACAAGGAGGCACAGTCAAGACTCTAGCAATGGCAGCTCCCTGCAAAAATAGGTCCTTTGGCCCAGATGAACTCCCAGGCCATAAGTGAAGGCAGCCCAGAATAGCTATTCTCCACCATCCTGAGTGTAGGTAAACCTCTCCAGAGGACTAGAGGCACACGGAGGCTCTGCCAGAACTCTGATGGCAATGGGACCTAAGTACCTGCAGTGTTAACACACACTTCTTCCACACTCTAGAGCTGCTCTCATCCCCACCAAGTCTTTGTACCACCATATTTTAACATAAACTGTATCTGTTATTTGCTTTACCTGTATACACCCAAAGGTGCAGAGATGGGTGTTTTATACCTGTTTGTGGAACATATAGTCAAGATCCAAAATTGAATGCTCTGCAAAGAACAAAATAGTTACATTTGGCTTGTACAGCTATCATGATTCTCCAGCCCTTGACACCAAGCTCTTGTTCCCATGGAGGGCAGCTTGCCTATAAATTCAATGAGATAATCCAAAACTGCATTTATCTCACCCAATTTCAGCTGGTAGCCCTTCTGCCTGTCTCTGCAAGGTTGTGCTAGCTGTGATGACAAACTACAACATCTCATATCTATAAAGTGGCTTGACTCAAGTAGTCCTTGTGTTATGTCAAGGCACGCTTGCAGAGGTGTCGATGAGATTCAGAAGGAGCTGGGTTAGCTCAACACCCGGCAGAAGCTGCTACAGAGAAATGCAACAACTGGCTGGTGGATTTATGTATTAGGGAGAGCAGAAAAGCTCTGATCAAAAAAAGATTTCCTGCTAACAAAGTGAGAGCCAAGAAATCTTGAGCTAATGGGAGAGATCAGTTCTCTACCTTCTCATTTCTGAAAAGCTCTGTGAACTGCAGTGAGGTGGCCTGGATCATCTGGATCCCACAGATTTGCAAATCCCTTCACTTCTTGAAGTTAATGTTTCCATGAATTTATTTTTCTTTTTCATGCAAAGGTTCAGTTTGCAGATGCAGATGCCCAAGTCTTGTTAACTTTCAATAGCAGTTGGTTGTCGAACTGCTTCTGGGAAGCCCTTTGCATGAAAATCTGCCTGCATGCAAAACCCAACAGTGTATGCTCCTGACCGCTCGTCTAAGTGCACAAACAAAGCACGCTCTAGCACAAGAGTATCATATCACTTTTTCGGTATTAAACCTCTCACAACCTTACTCTTTCCTAACAGGTGAAACTATTCAAACATCTGAAGTGGTTGTTTCAGATCGTCTACCCAATCAGGTGCCAAAAATCACCACTACAACTTATAAAACAAAATGCGGTGATAAGTAATATGCTAAAATAATGGATACAAAGTAGGCTGTGAGTAGGTAGTCCTCATGATCGAATTTTTAAAACCCTGATATTGACATATTAAAAAATAAAAATGTATTAAGGTGACCTTGAGTATGGGGAACAAGGAGCATTTCCATTATTATTTTACATGGAAATTATTATTAAAACACCCGAAGCTGAACTGCTGTAACCAAGTCAACTCAATCTCCCCTTAAAAATTCCTTTTCTCCCCTTCCATTCAGATTGTATTTACAAACTGTAGATGTCTCATTTTTTTCTTGTGTCATTTCATTATTACAGAGTTGAGATCACTAGCCATCTGCAGCTTCATTTCATCAAGCTCTGATTTGTCCTTGGAGCAAGGTCATCCGGGACAAGAACATAAAATGCTGCTTTCCCCAACTGACAGTTCTTTATGCCTTCCTGTAAATATTCCCCACTAATTTTAAATAATTTTACCACTTCATACTCCCCCTCACACACACTGAAAAGGCTGATATACACGCATATTAATAAGGATCTTGTCATTTAACCACTGCATGACATATTAGAAGCAATTAATGGCGTTTATTTGCTGATAGCATAGGCATTTCGAACTCCAGCTCAAGAATCCTTGGTAGCTTCATGTGACTTGCAGGATATTAGCTATGGGTCAGAAGTTGGGACCCCCCCCATTCAGCATTAGCATATGCTTGGAGCGACTCTGTTTTCCATCAAGCAGAAAAAAAAGTGCAGTCAATGCACAAAAATTACCACCCTATGGTGGGTGAGTGATAATAAAACATCACTAGGTATATGTGGGTTCATTCACTGAAATCAATAGACCGGTAAGGAAAGATTTTCAGGTGCATCACACAATGTTCCAAGCTAAAAACAAAGAAAATGGAACATAGAATTTCTACTCAGATCAGACTTAACTTGCCATAAATTCTGAAGCATCTTTTCTAAAGCAAAGACTGATGCTCTGGATTACGGCAAAACCAAACCAATAGTAACAAAAGAAAAGCAGAGTAAATTAATTTGAGAGACTTCATTAGCACACCCATAAAACAACAGGGAATAACTGAGTGATTGAGGATAATCAGCTCTGGGGGTCAGTCTCCCCCACTGGTCTCTGGCTGCAGATGCTGGCAAAAGCAGACTGAAGGTCCCAGCTCCAATATCCAACTAAAGGTGCGTATCTTTTGGCAACTGGAAAATTCACTACTGGGCTGATGTAGTGGATTCAGAGATATGCTCTGCTGTATGCAGCCATCTGGCTCACAACCAACCATGTGAGAGTTTTTACCTGGGTGCCTTTAATAGCCCCAGTAGTCCTAGACATGAAGATGTGCACATCATAGAGGTCTGTTTGCGAGCACACCTGGCTACACGCTGTGCAGATAGGAACACGAGCCTCCAAGGGGTTCACCTGCACAAGCAAGTGTCCCTTTGGATGCTCCTTAGAGGGTTAGCTCGTGAGACTGTAAGCATGCAATTTGTCAGAAGGAGACGTAGAAAATGGGATCATTAAAGGTGAACTCCCAAGCCACCTCTAAAGGAGATGGATCTTGAACAGTGAGTTTGTTTTGTGACTGAGTCACAGGATAAAAGCTGGCCGTATGACAGCTCACACGACCAGGTTCAGTTCCCAGTTCCATCATACATAGTTTCTTCATGTGACTATCGACAAGTCGCTTCATTTCTCCCTCTCTCTCCGTTTACCCCCCAAGGGAATTAATGTTACTCCCTGAATAGGAGGATGAGGGTCAGTTCCCAGGGCAGCGTGGGGGTTATGTCTTCAACCTCTGAAATGGTGCCTCTCCCTTGCCTGTGGGTTATGGCCCCGAAGTCCTGCAGCAGGACTGTGCTCCACGATGCTCACTGGCGAGAGGTGGAAGGGCTTTTTCTGCTTCACTCCACATACAAGATTTTGTCGTGTCCTCCTCTCTGCATCTCTCCTACGGGTCCGGCCACAGCTGGTTGCATCTCAAACAGCGCTAAACTACACCAAGTTGTAATGGTCCCCTAGGGCCTCTAACCTGGCTGCACAGACCAGCGGAGCGCAGCATGTCCCAGCCACACGCCCGTGATCCCATGACTCACCCCTTACATGCCAACAAGAGAAGCTGCTACAGTGACTATTGACATCACTGCACCTGAAGAATCCCCTGGTGCCTGCTGGGAGCCATGTAAGGAGGGCTGTGTGCTAGAAGTCAGCCCCATGTTTTGACTGGTATGAAAAGAAGATACTGTTTGAGGTGGTAATGGGTGACAATCCTTGGATTTTCCTGCAAGTGCTGCTTGGTATTTTATTGAGAGAGTTTTTACTGTGGTGAGAACAAGTTCTGCTTCACTCCACAGCCTCTCCCACATCCCTGGCGTCTGCCCTCTCCCATCTCCATTATATGTCCTTCTCTGTCATTTACACAGCAGGAGATACTTTTCATTCAAAATTTATCCACAATGAAAAAAACCATCCAAGTGCCTCCAAACACCATCTCCTCAAGTCAGCCAACATTTCTCTGAAATGCTGTGGGATTTTGGTGCCTCTGTCCACTTAAGAGAATGGGTGCCTAGGAAACGTGCGCCTTTGAACATTTGGCCAGCCACACTTTTGCTATAAGGAAGGATAGAAGGTACAAAAGAAGCAAGGAGGCTGGAGCTAGTCCACCTCCTCTGTGAGGCAGAGATGTTGCAGAGCGCTCACAAGGGTTCTTCTGTGGAGACACTGCATGTCAACAGTTAACTTCCCTTTGTTCCCATCCAAATGATTAAGGTTAGAAGCTTGCCTGATGACATCACCAGAGTTTAAACATGCTGGATATGGTCCAGGGAGCCAAAGTTATTGCTGACCCCATGGTTACTGATCCGCTCCGCAAGTAGCTGATGTCTGCTCTCACTTTATGAATTATTTAATGGGTTAAAGATTGGTCAGATCTTCTTTATGCAATGTACAGCTATACAGTGGGCAGGAGGACATAAACATGCATTAACAAGGTTAAAGTCATATACTGTAACTACACTGTTTTCAGCTTGCAGCTTTATTGACTTAATCATGCAGGCACCGCAGCCAACAAATCATTAAATCCATTCCATTCTTTTGCTGGTTACCAACCACAAAAACAGAGGCAGGCAAACACGGAGCAAATCGCAGAGGGGGTGGGGAGGGGCGGTAGGGTGCGGGGCAGAGGGAGAACAGTGGGATCACTATGGAGCGCGGCGCTGGCCTGTCACTGCCAGCACAAAGACGCCAAATCTGTCTTTACGGACTAAGTGGTTTCATGGTTTAAAGTGACACACTCATTTGTTCCTGTTTTGCAATGATTATAGAAAAGAAGAAGGGGGGGGGAATAAAAAGCAAACTGAGCTGCTTCATACCGTAACAGAGTGTGTGTGTGTCTGTTGTGTGAGCACCCTCGCAGAGCCACGGATCTCATCTGTAAACACACCCCAGGGCCAGGGCAGAGGAGATCTGGGCACTCGCTGCACCCCGGGGGTCCCCGGCTCCACACCGCACTCCCTGCTAATCTGCAGCGAAATGCAGGCGTAATTAGGAGTTAAGTGTAAAAGAAAAAAGACATGGAGCATTAAATCAGTCCTTCTATTGCCCTCCTGGAGCAACTGACCACAGCGAGCAATGGGAGAAGTCCCTGTTTTCAGACTGAAGTAACAACTTCACTTTCAGACAAAAGCTTTAATTTTTGACCTGGCGCTTACTGTAACTTTTCACATCCACGTTCAGGCTGCCCCCAGAATCTCCCTGAGTGTCGGAAGTGTGGATAATGCAGGTGCCCACTGGAGTCAGCAGGTTACCAAACTACTCTATCTAGGTACTTAGTTCAAGACATCCAGGTTTGAAGCCAGAGCTGTCAACTTATTGGTTTTGAACCTGTAAGATCTTTATTTGTCACTGCTGTCATCCCCATTTGGTTCTTGATGGAAACCACCTTCTCTATCACTGTAAAATACAAATGCCTGCTACTGTGCTAGAGGAGCATCACATCAGGACACAGCTCCTCTGTGTGACAAGCAGGCTATGGAGGAATAATTCAGCAAGAACTCTTGGAAACCTTCAGACACCAGGGTGTTTTGCCTCTTTTCTTGATGATGGACACAGTCTATCTGCAGGCTTTCCTCCACTGACAGAACATAAAATAAACTCCTCCTTTCTGGAAAAGACTCAGCTACACCAGGAGAGATTCTTGGCCCATTTCTATCTATTGTGGAAAGAAGGAGAGGCCAATAAACACCCTTTTCTTCAAATTCTGGATATAGGCTGCTTAGAGCTCCTGGTAAGAGTAACTCAGATTTTGACATCCTACCAGTGCAGGGGCTTGGCAGATACATTTACACCTCATCCTGAGATACACCACCACAGACCTTTTTGAACCCTGTCATTATTTGGTTGTGTAGTTGTTTTCTTTAGACCCAAACAAGTCTTCTTACAGTTTGAGTTCCAACCTTGCCTTCTTTGGTTTAATAGTTCCCAGATCCCTATCACCCAGAGACATCTCCTGGCTCCATATATTGCAAATAAACATATCATTGCTCGGTGCAGGAGGCAGACAGAACTCCTCTTGGAAGCAGCTGCCAGAGAAGAGCCTGTCCCTGAGACGTGGTACCGAGGCGGTGGAACACCATCAAAGGTACTTCAGACACCACAATGGAAAATCAGACAGAAACAAAAGTGCTTTCTAAGGCAGAAGTTAGCTATTTCAGGTATGACTTTCAACTTCACAGACTTTTGTATATGGGATCACCACAGTTGCTGCTGCTGCTTCCAGAGATGAAGAATAAAGGTGCCTGCAGCAGACAAGGGCCAAGTCTGCGTGTTGTCTGGGCTTCCCTTGGTGCAGACCATTCATCGCATCTCAGTGTGCACATTACGGTGAAGTGAAATTACCCTCTAAAGATCTTTTCCTCCACAGGCCACAGGAGGAGCCTAAATGATGGGAACAGGCAGATGAATCCCAACCAGTCACAGAGGAAGGCTGACATCAGAGAGGGCTAAATCTACATCTCACAAGTCCTAAACCAGTGCTTAACCACACAACGATTCTGCCTTTTGTCCAGGGTTCAGCAGCCCTGACTCCATGGCTTGTGCTCAGCAGAGCGAGCTCTGCTTTACCCTGCCGATGCTGCCTCCCACCATTGAATCCCTCCCCACCATTGTGCGCCCACCTTTCCACTTGTGTGTGCTCGCAGGCCCAAGCCAGCAAAGCGAAGGGCTTGTGTGATGGATACGTCATCCTGGAAAGCATCTTATCATTGACCTGTGCTTATCGAGAGAACATGGAAATGCAGAGGAGGCTCCCCTGCTGCAGCCATTAGCCAACAAGCTGCTTCAAAAGGGAAGTGACAGTTGTGGTGATGTTTTAGGACTGACACACCCAGCCAGGAGTAACACACCAGCTGGGCTATTTATAATCCCTGATTTTAGAGTCTTAAAATAGCACTGCTTTTATTTTTACATTTTTAGGCATGCTTGTATATTTAAGCAACTCCATTCGCAGGCTCCACATCAAACACATCACAGCCAGTCTCCAAAATGAGAGACAACGCTCTGTGTCTCCCTGCTGAAAGTAGAAGTGAATTTCCCTCTCCCTCTGCCCTGATCTCCTCAGCCAAAGTGATTGGAGTCCCCAGGTCTATTTCCACGTATTTTTACATACAGACTGGCTCTTCTCATTGCACAAAGCAAGGGACCTGCAGCATCTGCCTGCAAACATTCAAATGCAGGAGGAGCTGCAGAGGTGTTTCAGACTGCAGTACACATGTTCTGCTCTTACCAACAGACATTGCGAAGTCTCTGAAGGTGTTAATGGGTCCTACAATAAAGTGATCCTGACTGTTTGTGTTCTGCTTAAAAAACAAAGGTCAATATACAGAAGTAGTCAAACAGACCATGGCTGCATGTCGGAAAGGAGAGCTCTCTATGGCCTCAGCACAGGCACAGCTATTTGTTCTCTGCTCCCTGCTGCCACAATGTACCTTGGTTGGCATTTCTTAATGACTGGAGCATCCATGTGCTCTTTGTAAAACAATTATAAAATATTCAGGGCGGGAGAATAAATTCCAGCAAACTGCATAGGTGTCAAACGGTAAATCGTCTGGCGTTTTGTTTTAATTGTAGAGTTATTTATACCCTGGAACTTGTTATTAACATAGGAAAAAAACCAGAACCTATTGTTATCCATAATTAAAGGGACTACTATGGGACTGCAAAAGCATGGATGGCCTCAGCCAGATCACCCCTCCTTTGGCAGCAGTGACTGGCACAGGGAGGAATATTAAATAGAGGCCCCATCTTCAGCTGAGAGGTTCAGAGAGGTTTGTCCCAACACATGAACCCCAGTTTCTGCACTTAGCTTCACCCCCAGCACCCTACCTCCTGCCTTGGGCCACAGACCTGGCATAAAGCAGGAGTGCTTTTAGGAGAGGGTACTATAGGGGGGCCATCCCACCCTTCCCTATCAGCAAACCCCTTCTGACCAAGAAGCACAAGGATGGGACACATCCTGGATTTGGCCTAGAGTTGCATAACCATCCTTGTTAAAA
Organism: Megaceryle torquata; assembly: GCA_024611175.1. Lineage (NCBI taxonomy): Eukaryota > Metazoa > Chordata > Aves > Coraciiformes > Cerylidae > Megaceryle > Megaceryle torquata. The sequence continues at coordinate 63,231 of JANIJG010012797.1, read as the reverse complement.
TTCAGGATTAACAGGTTATATTTTCATTTGTGAGATTGTTATCTGCCCCAAGAAAGGTTTCCGATTTCACCAGCACTAATCACGACGCCACAATGGATTTCCGGTCTCTGCAATGAGGCTTTCAAGCCTTTGTACCTTGTGGAGCCGGTTTTAATTCAAATCTGACTGCCAGAGCTATTGTAGGCTGCTTGTTGAACAGAGTTTTTTGGGGTTTTTTTGTTTAATAAAATAATTTTTTTTTTAGTTATTTACATGCTACTGTACCTTAGTTCTAAATCCACTAATCCCTCTCACCATCAAAGCATCTGGTAGCTGTGCTACCTTTCCAGGAATGACACCCTCCATCTCTCCACAGACCCGGAGCAAAGATCCCCATTACAGTTTTGTGCCCTAAAAGAAACGCACCCAAAACCTGCACTGGTGCCCACCTCAAGTTCAGGTTTATGCTGTTAAGGATATTGTAAAAAATAAGCAGCAAACGTGTCGTGTAGAAAGAGATGAGTGTGCCAGGACAGCCCTGCGTGCCCGCCCCCAGCGCCGGGCTGCTCACCCTGCATCCTGCTGTCGGCTCACCAGGCATCTCACGCTCCCACATGAGCACCCAGACACAACACCCTGGCAGAGGAGATGCAGGTGGCCTAGAAGGACAGTCGAGTATGAAACTACTGATGCCATAATTATAACTGGGAGGCCAAACAGGCTCCCGAGAGGCACTATCTTTGCGGACAGAGAGGGGAAAGGCTCATTGACGACTGGCTTTACCAGATGAGTAAATTAGACCTGGGTTATAGCCTCCTTGTTCTCCCTCTGCCTCCACCCCCAAGGACTGTGTGAGTCACTGGAACTGGAGGGAAAATATACACTAAATTCTACAAGTGCAGGAATTAAAGAGACATCTACAAAGCTTGCCTCTGGCACTTGATACCAGCTGCAAAATTGGGTTAGCTTGACATTGCTGCTGCAGGTGAACAGACCCAGGAAGGCTGGCTGAGCAGCAGACAAGCAAAGCCCCTCTCTGCAAAGCAGGTGAGCTGAAAGCTGACTGCAGTCTCATTGCTAAGGCATGGGAAACATGTTTTTAGATTTTTAAACCTGGGAGTAGAGTGAGAATGATTAAGAACACAAACTCTTTCCTGCACAGAGGTCCAGTTTGGGATTATGACATATATGCCAATCTGCAAGTTTGGCCTGTGCCAGTTTTTGAGGGCAGGTGACCACTGCTAGTTCTCTGAGGTTCAAAAAACCTTTTCCTTTAATAGTCAGGTGAAGGACATACCAGTGTCAAGGCTCTTTTATCAGTAAGAGCACCACCAAATCAACCCCAACTGACAACCATGCTGCCAGGCAGCTGTCTGGGACATCTCCGTAAAGGGTGTCACAGCTCTGGAAAGGAAATCTTAAATGTCTCATAAATCCTACTGCGGGGAGTGCCACATCGCGGGGGGCTTGTTCAAAGGTGCTCCCAGTTTGTCCACTCCCAGGGTGCCAGAACCTGACAGTGATGACATCCAGCTGCCTCTCCCAAAATGCTGCCACCCGAGACATCTGCCTGTCACTGCCCTGTCCCCTGCCCCAGCCTGTCCCTTGCCACAAGCAGCACTGCGAAATCAGCATGCAAACTAACCCAGAAAAAAGGCAACAAATTACCAGGTTATGCTGAGGAGTCTGTGGTTTGTTTTTTTTTTTTTCTTAGTACTTTTCCTTTCTCTTCCCATTTGCTGCTGGACTTGAGATACAGGTATAAAGGCTGACAAAAAGGAGTCCAGAAATATTTGACACTTCTCCCCAAGTTGGGGAGGTTTCCTTGGGGCTGGAGATGCGGGTGCCGCAGGGGTCAGCTTGGAGGAGGGAGAGAAGGGCAGGGGAGGGAGAAGGGGAAAAAATGAACAGCTGCAAAGCAATTAAGCCTGCCTCTCTGCCTTACTGTCCAAAGCAGGAGGCAATCTAATTCAGCCTGGTGCCTCTCTTCCTTCAGCCGTCTGGTGCCTGCCTGGGATTCAGGAAAGGGGCTGTCTGACTGCCCACTTTGTCTGCTGAGCCAAAGGGGCCCTTCCCAGCCACAATTTCCAAAGGAAAGAGATCTTGGCTGGCGGTGTCTCTTCTTTTCTGAGAAAAACATGCGCTGAATGTAGTGGCAGCAGCTTTATAACCCTCTCCTGCCCTTCCTCAGCAAACAACCGAAGTGGAGTTGGAGCAAGAAAATGACCCCGCTGGCTCCTCCGCTCAGCACTTGTCTCCCAGCACAATGAATCAATTAGCATCCGATCATTATTGTGGTAACTGTATCTTTCACAAGCAAGATTTTATATAGAGATAGAATAGGATGTTTTCTGCTCATTTCCTTCCTGTCATTCCAATCACGAACTACTGTTAAAAATACAATGCATTTAAAGTCTGTAATATTTGCAAGCGTGTGTTCCAGTTTCCCAGCTGAATGGGCTGGTCTTTTGTTTTCTGCACAGTAAAGGTATGGAGGAACAGCGATAAAGGGGAGCCTATAGCACAACTGGGTTAGAAACACATGCAGGGCACATACAGAAGGTCATCTCATTTTCATGTTCCTAATATCAGGGATTACTTTAATTCCTTATTCTGGCCAACTGTTTCAGTTTATAATCCGTGGCACAGGACTCCTTCCAGCATGTCTAAGGTGGTACTTGTTCTGCTGTTTCTTCAGAAATTGGCAAAAACGTTTTATATGGAAAATGTTAGTGCAGCAGTAAAAGACTTTTAGCACTCAGTCAGAAGGAGAAAATAGGCTCTGTTCGGAGAACAGGCTACAATTCAACTGTACTTTCAGTTAAATTTGACAGTAATCTAGACAGCAGGTAGGTACCCTCCCTCTACCTTAATCAGGACTGAAATAGGCAAAAATGTATATTTTAAATGCAACTAGACAGCATTTCATCTTATTAAAAGCTTCAATACAGTTATCATAAGCAGAAAAAAATAAGAACTCACAGAGAGAGGAAGATTTTAGTTCACTATACTGACAAATGCTTTATAAAGTATGAAATTTGAGGAAACATCTGTAAGCTAAAGCACAGTAGTTTTATATATTGTGTCAACCTAGAATGGAGCAGCACACCCAAATGATGAGTTCCTTTCTAATACTCATTCTACACAGGGTCCCTGATGAAGGTCACAGTTCTTTTTTAAATTAAAATTTATAGCCATATATATATCTGCCACCTATGTAGGCAAAAGTTCAGACTCTGGACTGGACATGAAATGGATGTGTTCATTTCCCCCCTCACTGCCAACACTTTTTCTTAATAAAAAAAAAAGTTCTTACTAAATGGTCAGGTTTTAATTTTTTTTTTTTTTTTTTTTTAAGTAAAATACTACATAAATAAATGTTGGGGTTTTAGACAAAGGTCTGAACTACAGGAAAACACTGACATGTCCAGCAAAACTTTTTTTCAGTTAAAGATTTACTCACATTTCAGGACCATCACACAGTCTAAGATGATGTTATCAGCATTTCTCTGTTCTTGCTGACCTTAAGCACTCTTAAACCATTAAATACATAATATTTTCTGATAATAGAATGCCATTCACATTTCAGTAACAATAATTCACTTTAATGAGATAAGAACTTATACATCAAATGAGTCTACTTCTGTTTGAGAAATATTAGCACACTTTGGGAAACTGCAGAACCACAAATAATGACACCAAGAGTCCAACACTATTCCTGGAGAACCTGTAACTCCTGGTTACACCAACAGGAATTTGAGATGTGTAAGAATTGCAAAATCAGATGTTAATCTGAAGTGAACAACACAGGTATGGGCAGTCTGCATTTTTGCCTTAAGCAAACAAGAACCAACAAGACTATTAATGAGAGAAAACAGCACCAGTTTCTAACTACCACGTATAAATAGGCATTAAAACCAACTGTATTCCTTAAGTGAGTCATCACATTGTAAAGAAAACTTTTACAAGAAACTTCGTGTTGTTTACAAATTTCCCGTTTACTTTTTTTTTATTAAGACTTTCCTTCCCACTCATAACACACACCGACCTTGGTACGAGAAGCCGCAAGAGGTGGAAACTTGATGCTGAAATGAAAAACCAGAATCATCACTATTGACTCCAGCACCTTCGGTTCACTTTTCTGCCGTCAAATAACAAATGAAATTAAACACAGACCTTCTTATTGGATTTAAGATGAGTACTCAGCTCTCTCCCGGCACGGGAGATTCAGCTGTCAGAGGCTGCTCTCTGGTGCGGGCTGGGTCCAGCTGTGGGGCGGCTGCGCTGCCTTCAGCGCTCCCCAGCGCGGCGCTGGGCACAGCGCTATCGCCCAGCCAAGGACGAAAAATACAGCGGGAATCACTTAATTCCAGCTCTAAATGAGCTCAGTGGGGAATCTAAACAGTTGAGTCAATTGCCAGAATCTGCACTTTTCAACCTCGTTCTGCTCCTTTGATCAGACTGAATTTTGAGCTACAGCGATTAATGGACTAATAGAGGAAGTCACAGGGTATCTCCTGGGAGAAGAGGGAATGGAGAAAAAAAATATCTTGTCCTTGTTATGCATCTATTCTGCTGAACGCCACTTTTTCACGTACAAAACTAAAATGCCACTACGGAAGGTGTGCTGACTGAGCTGTCAAGGAGGAGAAAAAGGGGCTTGTATAAAACAAAACAAAAAAAATGTTCATATGGTCATTCACTCGTTGCTGAAACACATCCTTCAGAGCAACAGTAAAAGAAAACAGACTATCCAAATGTAAGTGCCATGTAAACTACTTTTTAATCCATTACAGTAACAGTTTATACTTAATAATGCTGGAGAGTAAAGGAAATATTAAACACATTTATTATGCAAAGAGACGCTTCCGAAAGCCCTGAGTATTTAAATAGTGAGAGAAATGGATTTGTTTATGACAGGAATACATGCTACTGGTACCCCAGGATAGTATGTCCTCATTAACATTAGCAGACTGCAATCACATAAGAAAAAGAGAAAAGTCTTCGTTAACACTTTTTTTTCCTCATTTGGTTTTGTTAGCTCTGTGTTCAAGAGGAGGGGGCAGCTTTTCTCTGTGCAAGGGGCAAATTTTGCTTCTGAAATTCATGACTAAAAAACAAACCCCAGAGGACTGCAAATAATCACTGAACTGGTTAAAACATAAACTCGCTCAGAGTTTGGCACATTTGCAAAATGCTGGTACTAACCCCCAGGGGAAAAAAAAAAATCCAAAATAAACAAACAAAAACCCAAACCAACAGAAAAGACAAAAATAATTCAAATGTAGACTTAAGCTAAGATAGGAACAAGTGCATCGAAGATTCCAACTCTCTTTTTTTTTCTCGTAGCACTAATATGCCATTGCCAATGATCACTGTGCCCTTTGATGCATCCTTCTCCTCCACCTTTGATCTTTCTTGAGCATGCAAAGACTATATACATACATGATTCACTCTGCTCTCAGAAATAATCCTGCAGTCCTGGAATGACCTCCCACTGCGTAAATTTAGGTGTGTGTGTGTTTGAATCTTTACAAAATGAAGCTGTTGATATAATGTCTTAGACCAGGATATCATACTATTTTGTCTGCATTACAGGGCTTGCCCTCCTTGTGGGCCTCTTATCAATTCTGTAATGGGGAAAAATAGCTCGGCACAGCTTGTCCATAACCCGCATTCACATCTGCATCTGTCTACTGATCTAAGGTACTATGTTTTCATTACTTCAATGACGAGTGTTAAATAATCTTGCTGGTTACATAGACAAAATTATTTATGCTAAAGTAATGTACTTCCTATCTTCTTCTTTTAACATTCCCATATGCCAAGGGTTAAAATGTAATATTGGATCACTTTTTGTTAGCAGTAGTGCTTTTAAGAATTCTGTACTGATAATGATAATATTTGCCTTCATATATCCTATGAAAATTTTAATTTTAAAAAGTACATGTAATAGAGTGATTAGTCTTCAAAGCCCTAAGAAGAGCTGCTACATTCTGATTGTGGATTTCTATCAATTATTAGTGCAGGCTGCTTGAAATAGTCCAAAGTGCTTGAGACAGAAATATTACAGAGCCAACACGCAGACTGATATGCTTCCTAAATGTACAGTTTTTGAAGGCAGCTCATAATAGTGTTTGGCTTTCAAACCTTAATGTTAACAGCTTTGATGGGACTGCTCCTAATTTGTATTTAAGACCCATTACCTTTCCCTCTAAGCAATCTTCATGAGCCATCATTTGTTCTGGGGGATATTTGCCATCCAGCACAGCCCTGTAATGGCCGTTAATTCACACCATTTTGCTCGCTCCTGTATTAATCGGCAAACTGTGAATCATCCCAGTGTTTCCAGACTTGCAGATGTACGAGAGAACCACCGAGGCCAGTTCAGTTTCTCTCCCCATTCAGACACAGAGACAATATCAGTTCCTGTTTACAGCCACGGCTTTGTTTTCCCCCACCCACACACTGAAATTTCTCCAAAATGCCCAGAGAAAAAGAAAAAAAGAGACTGAGTTCATTTTACCAGGAAAGTTATTTCTAGGTATTGCATCTGAAACAAAACATGTTTGTACTTTTATTTTGTGTGCAGCATTTACTGCAGCGAGGCAGAAATGACAGAGGAGCGGAGCAGAAGTACAAAGTAGGCTGCTCCAGTCACCCCACCCTGCCGAACCGCCGTCCGGCGCCAGGCACATGATTTAACAGCATCTGAGGGACTCATTTATTTGTTTGCTTTTTATTCTAATTGTTAAATTAGACTTTGGTTCTGAAAGTATTTCTGCCTTATGGAATGCAGATGTCATTTCAGACAACTACAAGACAATACGGGGTAGAAACCACCCCAAAAATCAAGGGTATGATTCATGCACTCGCAGAATCACTGCAAAAAGTATTAGAATTCATTATTAATTTAGGCATCAAATTTGAGGTAGTAAGAAGGGCATGGTTTTAGGGAAGTGAGCACATCTTCTGAAAGCCAGGCTGCTTTTCGTTCAAAAGCTCCCCAAACTACCATTTACTAAGAAAGATCCAGAAAATACAGACAACAAACAAACAAACCTATCTTCCACAAATGTGGGAAAAAGTGGAACTAAGGTGTTCTGATATTAATGGGAATTTACTGCACAGATGAAACGAGTTGGGTGTACAATAGGGTCATGGAAACCATTTCCAATGCTATCCATCAGCATGCCATGCCATGAACACACCTTTTCAATATAAGAATTATGGGTGCACTGACTTGGGAGGATGCAAGTGGTGTGTCTTGCCCATCACTCACCACTATTCAGGTTGTTATTTCTAAGAAGGAAATACACAGAAGGAAGTGATGGCATTCATTATGGAGCCAAACATCACCGAGTCTTTCCCTAGATTCTTAGGATGTTTATAACTTCATTACATCTAAGGGCATGGTAGAGGAAAAAATTAATAAATATATATATAAATATATGTTGACAACTTTTTGCTGAACTGCTTGTAAAATAATGCTTTCTCCAAATGGATGTTTTGGGGTTATTTTTGTGGTTTGTTGTTTTTCTGTTTCTTGGGTTTTTTTGGTTGGTTGGTTTTGTTCCTGTTATTTGTTTTGTTTTTGTTTGGTTTTGGTTTGGTTTGGTTTGTGTGCGTGTGCACGCGTGCTTTTTTTTTTAAGTAAGAAAAGCAAAATGGGTTTGGAAAAAAAAAAAAAAAAAAAAAAAAGAGTTAGAAACTCTGCAGTTGGGGCCTGATTCTGCCGATGTTTAGCCCAGGAGAACTTGTCAATACTGCTACCAGGATGCCTAGGAAACTCAAGAGAAACTGCCTGCCTGGGCTGGCAGGATCACCGCGGTTTTGCCAGAATATGGTTTCATGTCCAATGAATCAGACATTTTTAGCATGATACCACCACTTTCCCTACACCTTTGAGAGAAGAGGTCCTCTCCCACCCTGCACTGCAGAGCAGAAGGAAACAACTGTCTGTTGCTTGAAGCTCAAAACCACAAAAGCATGGGTTTTTTTAGTGCAAATGCAGAACCTGTGTGTGATGGCACATTCTTCTCCGCTCATCCCGCGGCTGTACGGCCCTGGGGGGGGGGGGCGGGATACAGACAGGCTGTGTCTTGGGCATTAAAATCAGCCTGTCAGACTGAAATTCAGCGCCTTGTCTTAAATTTCTGTGGGATAAGTCACATTTCCATCTACATGTTCACAGTACATGAGTACTACTTCCTCTTGTCTTTCCTCACCAGTATCACGTCAGCCCTTTCCCCGCCCCCCCCCCCACTTCATCATCCTGTAGGTAATGAACAGAAATACTTTCTTGAACACCTTGAAGCACCCCGCACGGGTGGTTATAGCACCTCCCACACCCTTTTTTCTTCTTTCTAATTGGATTTTAATTTGCCCAGCATGAAAGTCCCATGGAGTTGTCTGTGTCCTAAGTGCTAAATTGCTGGCAGAACATCTTCCCATTTTATTAAACAGGTCACAACTAAGGGAAAGACCTGGCTGGGTTAAGGAAAGTGCTGCAGCTTTGTAGTGTCCACATTAATTTCAGATGCAAAAGGAAGGCAATGGTGAGGGTGGGGGAGGATGCTCCCTATGTGGTGTTTAGAATGACCTGATCTATTTACAAGCTTCTCCTTTGCAGATTGCCTCCCCTAATGAAGCGCTATGTGGTGTCCAAAAGTGCTCTCAGCACAACAGATAGCTAAACGGGAAGGAATGATGAGTGCATTAGGCAGAGCTGCTAGAGATACCAGTGCCTGTAAACATCTTAAAATACAAGCCAAAGAACTGGGAAGGTTAAGACATGGCTACAAGGGCTCCACTACAATCGGGAAATGCTTTGAAATACCTGCCATCTGACAGAAGAACACAACACACGCCACTTAAAAACCACTGCAAAAGAGCAATGGCCTAAGAAGATCAGATGTCAACTGAGGTTTTTATCTTGGTTACTACTCTTCTGAAAATGTTGTGTTACTGTTGTCATGTTGAGGCCCCACACTCAATTTCTTTCCACCAGTTTACTCCTTACTTTCCAAAACTTATCTTAGGTTATTTATTCACGGGGCAGGGAGGGGAAGGGAGAAGGTGTCAGTCTGACAGTTTCAGTCAAGCTTCTGTCAGACTCTGTTGAAAGGGCGGGGAGAATCCCCAACTTTGAAAAAAAGCAAAAAAATCAACTCAGTTGCAAGTGCATGGATAAATATAAATTCAGAAATGACCATTCAAGAAGATGTTTTTACATCTGTGGAGAGGTCAAACTCCAGGCTCAGCCTCATTGCTCTCTGTAATCTAGATTCATCACCAGCTTCCTTTATTCGCCTATTCAAAGGCACTTAATTAGCTGAAGGGCTTGTTGCTTTGCCTTCAAAAGTTCTCCACTCCCTCAAAGGCTTTGCTTCGGTATTGTACTACCACTACCCTTTGAAATCAAATCTGGTTTTCTTTTTGACGGTATTAGTATAAGAAAAACACCAAAGCCTAATATTAAAAAAAACTTTTTACAGAGAAAAGGAAACGGAAAAGGAAATTGGAGAAAGGAGAGGAGAGGTGAGGAAAAGAGAAAAAAAAAAAAAAAAGAAGAAAGAAAAAAGAACAAGAAAACAAAAAGGAAAAAGGAAAATTAAAAGAAGGAAAAATAGAAAACAAAAAAAAAAGACAGAAAGAAAAAGAAGAAGAAAAATAAAAGAAAAAGATGAAGTAAAAAAAGCAAAAAGTGAAAAATAAAAAGTTAAAAAAAAAAAGAGAAAAGTTAAAAAGAAAAAAAGAGAAGATGAAGAGGAAATACCGGTGGAATTTCATTCAAAGTGACTTTAAAGATAAGTTTAACACCTAGAGAAAAAGGGAGGGGTTGAAACTGCAGATGAAATCTGTCCACTACCTTTGGTCTTATTAATAATACATGATACTGTAGTTGTTTTATGCGTTAGGAAGACTCTTTGTGACATCTCGGAAATGCCAAATAAAACATGATTCTTCCTTGTACTTACAAGAGGACTGTATGTACTCAAATGCTGTGGGTTGCGTTCTCTGCTTTTCCAAACTCTTAATCAATCTGCATCACTGCTTATAAACATGAAATGCTGCTGAATCACAACCGTCTCACCTAACAGTCATGGTGAGCTGACTTTCCATGGGCAGAAATAACTTCACACAACATAGGACACCCAGAAATCAGTCTGTGGTATTAACATTTCTGTTTATATTAATAAAAGCTGCATTTTGTATTCCATTATGTTTATTTAACCTTTGACATCTAAGCACTGGGTCAGTTTGCTCTCTATAACAGTGCATTTCTTCCTCAGTTTTGTTGCTATATTTAGAGAACTCATGCTCAGAAATAAGATTTTTTGTTTAATTCCCTCCTCTCCCCTATCTATTTAATCTTGCTCAGGGGGTTTGGTGTGTCTCTGTAACCTATAATTTACTCTGCCAACTCAGATACGGTTTTGCTGCTTTTACCACAGTTAAAGAAAGACTGTCAAGTCCTTTTCAAAGTTTTTTTAGTGTTCAGCATGTTCCTCCCTATCTCATACGCAGTCCACATCTACTAAAATATAGGATTTTTTACTACAAATAATATTATTTTTTTCTCTCTCTCTTTCCTATCATTTTTCCTCTACCATCAGTTTTGGCAACAGAGCTGAAACAAATACACCCTTCACTGCCAATCCCGTATACAACTATCTGGATGTCAGCAGGAATGTGGAGAGCTCTAAGAATAGCACATTGGGTTCCTACAGCGCAAGCAGAGCTCAGAAATGCACAGTGTGTCCCACCCAAACAATGGCTATTTATTAGCTACACACACACACCACCCCCACCACCCCCCCAACAAAACAACCTTTTAAACTGTGTTTTGGGTTTCCACACTGTGCACACAGAGCAGTGGGCAATACTGCCCTCCTCCCGGAGACTCTTGAATTTTAACTCGGGCAAACTTGGGCTTGGAAAAGTAATGGCCACCCAGAGGGTTTCTTTTATTCCAGCCCCATTCTCATTATTCCAGGCTCATTCTGCTGCCTCCAGGGGAACCCTCCTGTCTGTTCACTAAGGCCTGTGGCTGTTCTTATACTGGCAGGAGTCAAAGAAGTGCTCTTCTGGAAGCAGTGGTGTTGTATCGGCGTTGCTGAAGGCAGAATTGGGCCCAATATATCTGACATGCTACAATAGGGGACCTGCAAGTACAAACTATTTAGAGATGAGAATCAGGGAGATGCCCAACTATTTAACCCACCTGGGCAAACGCAGCTTTTCTTGCACCCAGAATCACCCAATAAAGTCAAGTGGCTAAGTCTAAGCCCAGAAAAGAGCGTGTGACAGTTTTGGAGACTATCTTTGACTCTCTGGCATTTACTACCGTCTTTATATTGTGGATTTACGAGTCCAGACCTTTGAGTGTATTTTCACTCAGCAAGCATCAGTCCTACACGAGTAAAATGCAAACCTGCCCATATCCACAAGAGCAACGTTAGCACCACCAGGCTTTGCAATATCGCACAATGCAAACTGTCAGGGCCTCAATCAATATCCATCAATGCTCAACAATAAAGACATAGTGCTTCAGATGGGAAAAGATTAGCCCTTATCAGATTTACCAGTTGTCCAGGCAATACAGGACCCGGGATGCAAACTGATTACGCTTAAGAGATATATTATTAAGTGCAGAAGCCGTAGAGCTGTGAGGCGCCAGTAGTAACTCAGCTTTTGGAATGTGGAGTCTTTGCTTTAATACACATTTAAACAAAGCAAAAAGCTCGCTCTGGGTCTGTCCCCGCCGCTGCTCCTCCCCGTGCTGCTCTGCCTGCTACAAGGATCGAATTTCATGGTTTATTGTTCTCCCTCCAACTGGCCACCATCCACATTCTTCCTCTGTACAAAGCTGCACCTCTTGCTCAAAAGAAGAGAGTACTATGCCTCCTTTTTATAAATTTTAGTCACATTTACAAACACACACACACACACAGAGCAAGGGGATGACTTTTAAACACCAAACAACATTCCAGGGAATGCTGTTAGTTTCCTTTGAGTAAATTTCTGTGAATGAGGCTAAAAAAGGCAATTTTCCACCAGAAGGTTACTAATTTTTGAAGATGCAAAAGTCATCTCCCCTGTCTTCTCAATCTTTAACATTTTGCCTTTTAATGAAACAGCGCTCTATGCTTGAAAAGTCCTATTCATCACCTGCCTCAGGAGAGAACTGGCACCGAGATACCGCAAAGCTCAAATTCAGCTCCGGGGACACTGCTGGAAATCAAAACCACAGCCACTGGAGCTACTTTGCTCTAACGGAGTAAAATTGGTGCACAGCAGGTCAGGTCCAAAATTTTCAGTATCAATGTCTCAATGCAAATAAGAGCTCTGTTGCAGACAAATAACAGATCCCCATGCTAGACTCAAAGAAATGTAGCAAGTATCCCAGAGCTTTAAGGTTTCCTACCTAGAATACTTTTTCCATGTCATTTTTCTTTTACTTCAGCAGTCAGGATCCATTTTCTTCTATGAGATTTGCAGTAAAATTATCAAAACCTAATGAAATGTTCCACTTCTGAACATCCACCATCTTTCTTCAGCAGCAGCTCAACAGACTGTAAAACTGAAGCACTGTCATCTGGTGTATAATTACTGTAATAAGTCTTACTTGTAAAATGAGGGAGGCACCATAAGCTTACCTAACTAGTCTGAAAATGTAAAATGCTCATCACCTGTAATCATCATCTTAACTGTCCTTGATCTTCACTGATATCCGCCAAATTATAACAACTCTCTCTGATGGCGAGAATCAGCTAAAAATGCAGCACAGGCAGAGCACTAGGAAAGCTGCTGGAAGAGGGGCTATTTTGGACAATTAAGGAGAATCACTGAAGGAATTTTTCTCTTCCCCCCCACCCCCCCACTAATCAGTGATGTAGGGGGTTCAGAGGTGTAAGACAAAAAAGCAAAGCAAGGAAAAGCAGAGCACAGGAAACCTCAGGAATCCAACACGGATGTGGCAATTCCATGCACCCAGTGGCAGAGACAGAAAAAAAAAAAAAAGTTATGCTCAAAGGTTATGGATAAATGCTCAAAAGTGATCTTGTTACGGCAGTTAACTTACTAGCCATCATCTGAGATGCAGTAAAACACCATCAGTGTATTCTTCAGCCACTGCCTCCAGAGTAAAACATCTGATGGGCAGTAACTCATGAAGCTGCAGCAACTTTCCAATATGTCCAGCAACTTTCCAATATGTCCATCCATACTTCTAGATCCCAATCCAGTGAGAATCTCCACTTTGTGTTGAATTTGGGTCCCACTGAACGCAAACAGGGACCTCTTGTGCTTAAGGCAACATAACTGCTTCAGGCCTTTGGTGAACTAGGTACCTTATATTGATAACCCTTTAAAAGTGAACTAGATAAGCCATATCGTTACAAGGTCTGCATTTGGATAAGCAAATTCAGCAAGTCACGAGTCCTTCCCAGCTGTCTGTTTTAAGCTGCTGTACTGAAGCGGGGGAGTACCGAGCGTGCACAATGTGGGAGTACTGAGCATGCACAACAGGGAAGAGTGAGTCGATTCTGAAGTGGCACAGTGGAAATGCACCTCATTGATTGACCACTAAGAAGCTGACATTTAATAACTCTCTCCTTTATTTCTCATTGCTATCATAGGACAAGGTTACACCAAGTCACCTGCATTGAAGAAATCCACCTCTCTAAGAACCAGTCCCTCATCAGGGAAGAAGAGCAAAGAAACCCAGGATCTGGAGTATATTCCCAGCTAAGCACTGTTCTCTTGAGCAGACCATGGCAGAGCTTCGGAAATCTGTCTCTGGTTTGCTGGGTGAGAAGTGTTTCAGTTTCAGTCCTTCACGAGAGTGCCTGTGTGCACAGCTAAGCAGCTTGAAGGATGCTGCTCCCAAAGCACTGGCTCAGCCTAACAAGGTACTTGGCTTTGGTGGTGAGGTTCAGTGTTTCCTGCTGTTCTTCCTAATAAAAAGATAGCTCTTTATTCCTCACACCCAGGCTCTCGGACTGAGTCCCCAAGCCCTTCCTTGCTTTGCAGTCCTTGCTCACAGCCGATCTCTCTTTGGTGCCTTTGGAGAAGGTTGTGGGAGAGAAATCAGGGCTGTGTCTCAACTCCTGCCAGCTGCTTTTTTGCATTTACCAGCTCGGCTGGTATCACAGATCAACAAAGGGTGGGGAATGGCCCTCATCCAAAGCAGGGCATTGCTTCTGGCAAATGCTAGTAACAGGTATTTCAAGTCTGCTTTCTTTGCTATCCGGGAGCTGTACTGTTTGACCTGTTGTCTGTGAAGGACTCATATTTTAACTTCACTTCCCACCCCACCTGATCTTCTCTAGCCTCAGAAGCATAACACAGAGATTAAACTGTTGAAAGGCAGTAAGAAAAAAAAAATAAAAATATTCCCATTAAAAGAATGAAGGGAAACAACTTATGGGAACATCCCTACAGCTTACAATATAAGCTAAGTAAGAATACCACCTATACATGTAAAAATAATGTATTTTAGTGGTATGAAATGTGTTTTGCCTAATAGCACAAAGTTCTCCACTCGGCTAGAAAACTGAAGAAACAAAGTCACTCTGATAACGCCAGAATGTTGTTGTTGCCTTACCCATCTTAACACTGCACCCCCTCAGAAGTTTAGTGACGTCACATTTGAAACACAAAGGAAAGTAAAAATAAGAAAATAAATGACTCGATATTTTCACATAAGCCCTGTAAGACAGAAGATGTGCTCTTACCTGTCTGCTTTGAGATGGCAATGTGGCAGGCTGCATGTGTCTCTGCATCCGATGTGGCTGCATCAGCTGGCGAAACTGCTGCTGGAGAAACTGGCTGTTGCTGGACTGCTGGGACTGCTGCGTGGCTGGAGATTGCTGCTGCTGCTGCTGCTGCTGCTGCTGCTGCTGCTGGAGATAGTGAATGAGAGACTGCTGCCCTTGTCCTGCTGTCAGAGGTGACATCTTTTGAGTAGCTGACTCTGATGCAAAGTGAGACAGTGGTTTGGTGTTATTGAAAGAAAACTGGTCTTGGCTAACAGGGCTTTCATTCACCAGACCTGGCTGTAAGCTACTGGACTGCTGTTGCATAATTATGTTCATATTTTTGGACTGGTTTGTAGCCATTGATTTAAAAAGCGAGCTCTGCATACTTGTGGGGTTGCTGGTGGGAGTGATGTTAGAGATTAATGTACCTTGAGGACTGAAGGGCTGCTGATGCAGAGCTGGGCTTGACAGCTTTTCTGGCCTGTACGGTGGAGAAGGTCCAGTATTTGTGGAGGCCATGCTGGCAACTAAGTTGTTCTGTGGACTTTTAATGTTGTTGGCTGGTAAAGTGGCTGCTGTCAGGGTGGGCAGCATGGAGCTCTGCGGGCTGAAGGGCTGCTGGTTCAGAGCTGGACTGGAGAGCTTCTCAGACACATACGGAGGAGAGGGGCCATTGGATGGAGTGCTGCTGGAAGTCATGCTTGAAAGCAGAGTGTTTTGAGGACTCTGAATGTTGTTGCCTGGTAAATTATTAGTAGGCATGCCAGACACCATAACATTTTGAGGACTGAAAGGTTGATGGTGAGGGGATGATCCTGCTCTGTAAGGTGGAGAGAGACCAGGAGGAGACATAGTTGGCCAGCTGGCAGGCTGTACTTGTTGCTTAGTAGTAGACACCTGCTTGCTAGCTGCCAGCTGCTTTAGCTGCTGAGCGTGCCAGTTGGAGCCAGGTATGTTTGGTAAGGGTACTGGAAGCATAGGTGGTGGCTGGTTCTTGCTCTGAGCTGCTGTAGAGATGGGTGATGCAGCAGGTTTGTTTGAGGGAGGAACTTGGAAGTTAGCTCCAGCGGATGATGGTCTCATCTGAGGAGATCCTCCACTGGTTGGATTGCAGCCCGGAGAAAAATCTTTGTTAGCAACATGGTTCTCCAAGTGGGAAGTCTGTGGAGAGGATTTCGGAGTGGTACTTATGCTTGGTTGAGAATGACTCAGCCCAAGTGGCTCTTCAGCCTTGCTGCACAAAATCTTCTCCAGATCGAGGTCATTGGGGGAAGGATCAGGCATTTTTGTCAGCTCTTCCAACAGATCTTGCAGCTCTTGGTCCACAGACTGTAAGCTGTTTCCTTTCTCATCATAGTGGACAATGTTATTGTTTTGCCCCCCTATTGACCCCTTCTGATTTATTTCAGCATTGGGTGGCACTGAAAACGGAGAACTGATGCCACCACCATTCATGTGATTGTTTTCGAGGAGCACTGGATGACCTGCGACTCCCAGGGAGGATGCGCTGTGACTGGTGGAGAACGGAGAACTTTGCATTTCCGGACACGCTACGTTGGGATTGGCACCTTGGCCCATGGCGAGGTTTACGTCGTCAAGACAAAGTCTTTTACTGTCATTTGGGAAAATGACATCAGGCACGCCACTGGAGGCAGGAGAGCTATCATCTTCCAGCTTTCTTTTAATGGATCCCTGTAACTGGGAAAATAAAAAAGGAAGAAAGGGTCTGTTATTGACCTTATTGTAATATGCTCTGAAGCTCCATACGGTAACACTGGGGTGGAGATAAAGAAAATTAAATCATACCATTAGGAAACCAATCACATGAGACAAATTCACTCAGGATTTAAGTGGGTGCGACTTCACTGAAATCAAGAGTTCCAGTCAGACAAAGGCTAAATCTTGCCTGTTGGTCTTAAAGCAGATGCTAAAGCTGTAAAATACTGCCTGTCATGTGAATTGTAACAGAAGTTTTTTAAATAGTTTCTGGTACCATTTCAATTAAGACATTATACTCCCTGCGTTACAAACATGCCAACATTTTTATGGTAACATTTTTTAGGTCTAAATGTCAGATCTGAATGAAACCCTGGACTGAATTTGGTGACCTTATGCCAGTGACTCGGATTATATTCAGACCTGAGACAACTAAATTGTTTTACATTCTTTATAGGCAGAACATCTGAAATAACTGGCATACTTTCTAAATAAACCAAAACAAAACAAATTCTCAACTGTCTATCTAAACAGACTTTCAGCTTCCTAAGAACAGATGTTTTAGATTTCAGAAACAGTAAATAACAGCTAAACCTCTTAATTTTTGTTCATTCTTCTAAATCTAAGGCAGCATGGGCTTTGTTCTTTTGAAGGATTGCAACTCATTCATAAAAAGAGAAGTGTTTTCAAAATACAATTATATAAGTATCCAGATCTACAAGAAATAGTAGAGTTGTAAATCCACAAATCTTAGGGGGGAAAAGCCTGCCTTCTACATATAAAAAAAAAGTGAAACTGAAAACAACACTTCTAATATTAATTCAGTGTGATATGGCAATCTCTTCAAAATACAATCATCTGTGGCTTTCAGTTTTAACAAGCATGACCTGTATGTCACAGGATTAATCAGACATTAACATTGCTGCTTCAAGTTAAGGGAAGAAAGCATTACAACCTTGTTTATCAATGGAGCGAGGTAGCACTTAGAGAAGTAAGCAGCAATGGAAAAACCAGAGGAAGTCACTGCTCCTCTAAGCTGGCTCACAGTAAAGTGGCTCCCAGCTCTGGCCAAGTGCTGACAGTCATCTAGTACCATGAAAAAACTTCACATCTGATAAGGGCTCCTATCACCAGAAGAAGTCCACCACCTACACCCAGTGTAACCAGATCCACTCAAGGGCTGTGGTGGGTGCAGCTAACTTCTAAATGTTACACTAATTATAAAGCACATCACAGTTTGTAATGGCCAGCAGCTTCAGTGGTGTCAGGCAACAGTGTTACGGGACTGTCACTGGAGGGTGTGCGGAGGCTGCAGGGCACAAGGTGGGCACACCTTGTGCAGCTCCTTCTGCAGTGTGCACATAAAGGTCCCAGTGCAAATGACTATTCTCTACCCCTCCATTCAGCCTATCTTCAGGCAAAAGACCATAAGCATACATTTTTGTCACCTAGGAATATGGGAGAGCTGCCTGGAGGCTCACTCAGCTGGACCCACACAAGTGCTGTCCATCACCTATTTCTAAATTGGTGGGCAGAGAGAAGATTGCAGATTTGTGCCTACAGCTGCTTAGGCTACAGATACGGTTTAGGATTCGTACTGGGCATTGCCATGCTGGTATCCATCTTACACGGGATTTTGGAGGAGAGTGAGAGTATACAAGTTAGTTGTACATGATTGGCATGGCAAATGGAAAAGCAGGTCTGCATATGATGGAGAGCTGCCAGTCAGGTTTTAGGAGAAGTTCACCTACCCTCCATCAACAGACACAGCTGTTTTGAATGGCACTGTGGCAGAGACCTTTTTACAGGGATATTTTCTCTTACCCTCTAAGAGTTATCCATTCCTAGAGCAATCAGTGCTTCTCTCCTATGACATCCAGTTGCATGGCTTTAACATGGGTTGCACTCAAAAACCACTGGCAAGTGAGAACTGATGCTGAACGGGGAGCATGGCCTTCAGCACACCATTCACTGGTTACCTATCGGCCCTCTTCAGTCAGCAGTGCTACGCGTGGTTTGACCTGTGGCTCTGCCTTTACATCACACCCAGAGACAGCTGAAGCAGCAGCGATTTGATTATTCCACTGAGCTGATGGGGCCAAAATTTGCTTAGCTTTATGAAATGGAACAAGGCCTAAATCTTCTCTCAAATGCTGGTCTCATGATGGATGGAATTGTTTTCCTTCTTTTCCTTTGCTAAAACTAAGCCAGAGTTGCATGTTTCAACAGATGTTGCTCTGTGTAGGCTGAAACATGTTGGTAGAGTGTTAACTACATATCTTTAAACCCAGGCACATATAGAGAATCTTTACAGGGACTTCACACATCCAAAATAAACACAGCGTGTTCCCAAGTTGCACCCTGGGAACCTTCAGGCAGGAAGTGGTGGGGGATCTCCCACCCTTGGCCAGCTGACATGCTGGCATGCGTGTCCTTGCCAGCACTTCTTTGCCATAGGACATTCCTATGCTCTGAGTTGCAGGGGAAAAATTTGGGCTTCCTAAACACTTTGAAAAATAGTTTTTTAACTGTTGCATCGGGGAGTAAATGTGATAGGAAAACAAAACTCCATTTCCCCAAGACTATTACTGGATATAAACAGATAAAATAAGGCCATAGCTTTCAGATGGCATGGGCATTCCAAAACTGGGACAGGACTTTTAAATAGGATGCTGTTGCTTAGCTCTCATGAGAAGCCTGGCAGGAGAAGAGGCAGTGAAATTTGCTGGGTGTCAT
Organism: Megaceryle torquata; assembly: GCA_024611175.1. Lineage (NCBI taxonomy): Eukaryota > Metazoa > Chordata > Aves > Coraciiformes > Cerylidae > Megaceryle > Megaceryle torquata. Next base: position 44,035 of record JANIJG010012797.1, on the reverse strand, counting down.
GTTCTCTTGAAAAGCACAAATCCCATTTCCCAGGTGAATATCTGCACAAGAACCATAAAATCCAGAAGACCAATTTCCTCCGGTGCAGGCAGGTATAACTCCACACAATTTAGAAGCATTGCTTTGACTGCAGCCCTGAATTTGAGAGAACGATACCGTCCTTAAAGCAACTAAACGAGTCATAGACTAATTTTGGTTAGAAGGGATGCCTGAGTATCATCAACCCTCTGCTTCAAGCACATCACAAATGAAAAAACTAGACGACAGTATTTCAACAGGCACTTAAGCATGAAGAAACAGCTCCATACCGAAACCCCCTCTTGGGCTGGACGGGCCAGCCCAGGGGTTTGTTTCAGTTCTCCCCACTGAAATGCAGGTGGCTGGGGCTCCCGTATAGCACATACTGCGCTGCTGCCGCCTGTGAGGAGCCACAGCTTTTCTCCCTAGCTCCCAGCGACTGCTCTCCATGAATGTGCCACTGTGGCAGCCCTGATGGGTGCAGGAGACAGTGATGCAGTTTCACACTACAGGGATGCTGGCTGGCTTGGACATGCTAATCAACAGTGGTGGCAGAAGATTGTCACCAAGGCACTACAATTTTTAGGACCAGGAACTCCTGACATCACTCAAGAAACTGCTTGTTGCAGATAATTCATCCAGTACTCTCAGACATCTTAAGATCATTTCTTTAAAGCCTATGTACCCTTTTCTAGACTCTTCCCTTACTAAAAACTTTTTTACTGCCCATTTCCTTCATCTGACCTTGGATTCCCCAAGAAGGAGCTGATTTATCTAACTCTTTCTCCACTACTTTGAAAGGTCTTACGCTATTTGACAAAATCAACAGAAACGAGAGGAGCACCAATGTATGTTCTTCCCCTTTCTTTGCCAATTAGTATATTGGGCAGCTGTTTCAAACTGAGTACCTGAGAAGTGAATAGAAGTATTTTAGAAACACATAACACACGCACACAGAGAAGCTGGCTGGAGGCTCTCTATGGCTAAGTACAGGAAAGCTTCATTCATCTGCGCAAGCAAGGACGAAGCAGACAAGCAGTAGAGGGGTTCTTGTAACCTTGCCAAAATTCATTAAAATGCATCAGCATGCACATGCTAACTCCTGTCTGGGAATACCTGGGAAACAATGGCAGGCCCTCCAATTCTGGGAATATCCTATTATAAGTTCTCCACTAGCTCAGGTTTGCTTTTAGAAGAGAGAGTGCCATCGTCTCAGCACTCCTATCCTCTCAAAACCAACAGGGTCTCTTCCTGGGAAAGACCCAAGCTATGAACAAGTAGCACTGGTAGCTTGCAATGGCAGTGTAACGAGAATAAATAAGAACTGTTTCCCCTGCTCCTTCCAAGGAAGCTCTACAGCTACGGCTACAAATGTCTCATTTGTCACACGCTGTCTCTTCGCACAGAACCAGTTCCCCGCGTGAGGGCAGAGCGCACAGCAGGCGTCTCTTGTGCAAGGAGGACAAGGTGGACTCAGCAAGCAAAACTGGTCATTGGCTGCACCCTCTCCTAGATGGAGCTCTCTGAAGTTGCCCACTTGGATGACTTTGGCATCAGGCACTTTCTAAACTCAGGAGTTGGTGTTGGCCTTGAGTAACTGACTGTTTCTTGATGAGGGAAAAAGGGAGTCTGGAAGTGGCAAAAACTGAAGTAGAGATATCAAATTGTTAATAAATATACACTGTGGTCAATGGATTGGATTTTAATAACCAACGAAACGGGTACTGTTGGACTGGCACCCTGCCTTGCTGTCAGTCAGACCTCCTCCTTTCTTTAATACATCAGCTGTCCCCAGCTGCCACTCCCGCTCTCCACATGAGCCAGACTGCCCCATGGCCCTGCTGCCAGCCCCAGTTAAATCTTCACCCATCACTTGCTCCTTTGCCTGCACTGTTATCTGGGAGAAATAAGCCACCATGGCTCGCTTGGGAGAGCCTCATTTCTCAAGCCTTGCAATGATCACCCTTCCACCAGAAATAAGCCAAACCTAACCAGAGATTCCTATTTAGGTCAAAGTAATGCAGAAATGAGAGAGGAAAAACGTTAGGTGAGGTATTTCTGTGCCTCTTCCTGGTTTCTGCAGCCTGTCAGAGATTCAAGCCTTGATTTACAGCAACCGCAGGGTGCTGATTATTGATCAGCAACCACCCCACCCCACTCACTGCCATTGAGAGATCCAACCTACAGCAGCGATTCCCACACCTACACAGCTTCTTCAAGCGAGAACCGAGCCCAGTGGGACTCTGACACTTTAAACCAATGTCTGCAGAGCCTGCTCCACATTCTCTTTCGGCAGCTACTCCACCTCCCCCTGTCTCCAGCACACATCATCACTGATGGCGACTTTCTTGATTTAATAGCATGACCTCTATGGATTCATGACTAGGACATCTGGAATGGGAGTCAGCTAACCTTCTTCCACTGGGAATCTCAAGATCCTTGTAACTCTTGGGAAATCCCAGGTGTTGGCTTTTCTGCGTATTTGACTGAAAAAAAGAGAGAAATTATTCTAAAAGGAGATGGGGAGAGGTGGGGAAAATTTCAGCCTCACCACAGACACTGGGACTTGCTGGTGTAGTGGCAGCTTTGCACAAAGCCTTTCAGAGTAAGACAGTGGTGCCTCAGAAACCTGGAGAATCCAGGTCACCAATAGGCTGCTGAGATCTGGCATATCTGAATTATTCTGACAGAGGGAGCACATTTAATTTTTGGTGGAAGGGCTGAGCAAAGCAGAAGTCAGAGATGAGCAGAAGTCTTTTTTTCCCAGTATTTTTTCAAGGTATATTGCAAACTGTTTTTTCCTCTCTGCAAAGCATAAAACTCAAGTCTAAGGTTTGCTCAACTGAGCTGACCAGAGAAACTATCACTCTGTCTCTTTCTAATGCTAGATGCTGCCAAAAGTGGAAGTATGTATTTGCCAGAGGCAAACTGTTTGCAGCATTCAGCGATCAAGACTTCAGCCTCTGTGGCTTCAACAAGCTTCAGTGAGAGCTATCTGCCCATCAGCCCAAAATGTTTCTATCTGTTCTGACAAAAACAGTCATGTAATGAGAAAATGAAACTGGCAATTTTCCATGTAAAACAAGAAAACTTCACTTTTTTTTTTTTTTTTCCTGTGCCTTAAATACACAGTTTGGAAAGGTTTGTGCTCTCTATCGCTCATTTATCCACGCCCTAGATGGATTTTAATGCCCTACTAGTCTTTGAGAACAGTTCAGGAAAAATAGGTGAGAATTTGACTGTGTTTGAAGGCTGGAAAGGAATCTGGAAGGATCTGATATAATACTACATTTTAAATGGCAGCAGTTACTTGCAGCCCTGCTGGAACTATCAGACATGCTGTTTTCAGTAGCAGGCTGGCTTGCACATGAGCAACAAAACCCAAATGCTCATGGGCAAGCATCCCATTTAAATACAGCAGAACACAGCACTGCATTAAGTGCATTTCGCACATCTGCACGCTTCCATTCCTGCATGCTGGCTGCAGTTTGGTAACAGGAACTCACATTATATATCTAAATCCAAGAAAAAATGCTTCCTGCTGACCAGGGAGTGGGCAAAGTAGTCCACAACTACAAAGAACATAAACTATGTTTTATCAAAGTCACATCTTGCATTACAAGGAGAACTCAAGGAGGCTCAAGCAATTACAACTACCATTCACTTTCTCCATACTAAGATTAAACATAAGCTAAAATCACCTTCTTCCTACTGCTTTAGGCTGTTTGACCCTTCCGATTTCAAGCATTTTCAGCATGGATGGATGTAACGTTGTCATTTCACATTGTCAGGAAAGAGATCACACTGCGATTCCAAGCTCCCTGAGAAGCGTTTCACTATTCTTAAAAATAGCAATAACCCAACTCCTCAGCTAAGGAGCACCAGTAAAGTTGGCTTTGGGATCTGCTGGGTGTTTGTAGGCTGGAAAGGTGGCAGATCCATTTGTAATGAGGTGTGGTAGTGGAGAAAGGATTGTGAACGGGGAAAATTGGGGGGGGGGGGGGGGGGATTTCCTTCTTTTCATCATGCTCGGGGAAATAGGCAACGGGAAGGGGGGATAAAGGAAGGGGAACCAGAGGTGTACGCGTGCGTTTTAAACAT
>JANIJG010012797.1:23095-39906 GCA_024611175.1 Megaceryle torquata | reverse complement strand
AGGTACTACAGAGATCACATTGTAGGTTTGTCGTAGATGTGGAATAGTCGCGAATGAGCAAGGACGCGTCGGGGTTGATTAGAGCGGAGCAAGGATTTCCTTCTATTCATCATGCTCATGGAAATAGGCAACTGGAAGGGAGGATATAGGAAGAGGAACCAGAGATGTAAGCAGTCGTTTTAATCATGAAAGGACATGGGTTATTAGTTAGTTTGCATGCATTACATGGATTATTTTTACCTGGAACTACAGTTTCCCCCAACTTATAATTTACAGTGGCAATATGAAATCTTCCATCTTTAAAACAAGTATATTAATATAGATTGGAAGCTGATACTTCGGCTATGCACGTGCAAAGCACCTCCTAAACACCACTGCTACATTTGTAGAATCTCCCACCAGTACAACAAACAGCAGTTGACGACGGGAGCATGCTGTGATCCTTTGCCCCACTCCTGTCACCACTCATTGTGATCCTCTCCATTCAATCCCTCACTAATTCAGGAACCTCAATCTGTGTTAAAAGAGAAAGAAGAAAATAAGGTGTCTGCTCTCCCTTAATGCAGGTGGCAATGCTTATTGTTGGGAGTGCAAAAACATAGGACCCAACAAGGCAGTCGCTCCCATGTTTTTACGCATCCCCCAGACCTGGGCTGACAGACACACCTCGAGCACATCACTGGAGCCCATCACAAGAGGTTTTGTTTGCCCACGCTGCTGGTCTGGAGCTACAATCATTTCCCCTTCCCTGTTATGTTGCTGCAGTACAACGGGTGTCTTGTTTGACTACTGAATATCTGTGAACTTCTAAATGGTGACTGCAGGCCAGGCACTTTCTTTTTTCTATGTACGCATTTTCCCCAAGTCACCACGCAGCATAGGAAGTAATCCTGGCTGCAAATACGCAGAACTGCACGGCTTAGCTCGTAAGCACAAAAATCCAAAACATCATGACTATACAAAACCGGAAAGATGTGATCTTACAATAAAGTTAAGCCACAGAAACTAACAGGAAATTCAACCTGGACTACCAAGAGCCTAAAGTATTAACTTTTTTATTCTTAACAAAAAATGAAAGGGAAGGAAATACTACAGATATGATTTTCTCATACCGATTCGTGTGAACACAGTTATAATGCCAGAAATATATGTGATCTAGATCCTGCTTTAAACTGGAAGAACTTATAGGCTACACAGCAAGGAAGTCTGTGAACAAGGTTTTCCTAATTACCCCTGTGTAAAATTACAGGCGTCACTAATGTCCATGTGAAGATAATCAATGTAGGATCGGTTCCAAGAAGAAAGAAACATAGTCAGGTATATACCTATTTGGCCACCACAGACAAGCCAGCCACATGCAAGAGACCGAATAACATCCACTGCAAAGAAGAGAAAAAAACCTCTGAACCAGTAGCTTTGCTACTTTTCAGGTCAGACAGAATTACCAATCTCATTTAGAAGGCACCAACAGAGATCTGCCCTATCAAAACAAATGTTCAGAGCCTTCCCATCTTGTCTTTCCCTAGCAATTCATCTACGTTCAGTATTAACAGCACTGTTACAATGGAAGTTTTTCCATAAGAAAAACTGCTGTTGACAAATGGATCTGGAGGAACAGGACTACTGCTTTCTCCTGCGCTGTACTGCTAGCAGGAGATCTCTGTACAGATGCCTCTTAATTAGTCAACTGAAGACTTAACAGCAATCACGTCACGCATATTGTTTGGCTGTAACTTCCACATTCCATTTAATGACAAGTGTTATTAACTAGACAGCTGAAGACAGAACAACTTCTCTGCCTCTTGGTTTTTAAACTGTAGTACAAGAGCATTTCTTTCATATCTGGCCGTAAATCAAGATCAATCTTAGACTCAACGCCTTTCCATCAGTATTACCTCATCTTACCTCAGTTTTAATACCAGCAGTATTGTTTTATATCTTTTTTTTTATAGTCCATTAATTTCAAAGTCCTGTGGAACACTTTGCAGTAATTTTGTAGACTACATTAATTTCTCAGGGCAATAGCTAGGCTGGAGAATTGCAGATCCTCTCCACTGAGCAAAAAGTGATGTTTTTGCTACTTGGGTCTACTGGGATTTGAAAAATAATTTTCTCTCTTCTTTTTCAGCCCCTAACACTGGTGCAGTTACACAATGTCCACAAGTTACCAGGAGCTAAGTATAAGAAACAGGCTGCATACATTCCTAAATAATGACGTAGATTTACAGTTACTAGATAAACAGATAAAACCCAGTCTGACACTTCTTTTCTGCCACATATTCCATTATTTTTTAAAATCCCAGAAGACTTACTTTTACGGTTTTATCAAACTACAGGTTCCACCATCTTGTCAAAAGGTATGGTTGGGGAATTAACAGCCTGGAGGCAGAGCCGTCAATTAGGTCAAACCTGGGGCCAAAAAGCTCTCAAATTCTCAGAACAATAAGAAACAATGGGATTTTAGTCTGGTAAAAAAGAAGTGATTTTGTTGCAGTGGCTGAAGTACTTGCATTTACTCCCCCAAAGAATAACAGCTCCAACCTCATGCATGTGGCTGCACCTGACCGCTAACCCTGTGCAGCCTTACGCCCGACTGCTGAGCGGCCGTCTGCTTGCCTCCTGTACTGGAAACCGAGGCATTTCTGCATCCTGAGCTCTTCTCTAGGCTTGGCGGGGGGGGGCAAAGCATTTAAAAGATCAGTCTGAAGTTTCTCTAATTAGTATCAGAAACAAGCACAGCTCTAAGAAGGATGGAACGAACGGACAAGGAAAGGAAATGTCCTGAATGGCTCCTCTCCTATACATTCATCCAGGGCCTTTCTTTGTGAGCCTCCTGGATGTTCCTTCCTCTGCCTTTCAAGAATGAAACAATAAACAAAATATTAATTAATACAGAACCACACAAACAAGCCTCACTGAGAATAAAAAGATCATGAATCTAGTGAGTCTCTCACTGAACGTGGGTGTAGAGGGAAGTCTTTATAGAGCCAGAAGCAGAAATATTTTGTAAAGCAGAACAGTCTGATAGTGAATATTTAATTTGTTTCTGACTACTTCATTTTATGCTACTGCTTTCAACTTTACCTACACAGCAACACCACTATTCTCAGCGTGCAATTATTTGTAGGCTACCTTCCTCCTGGCCCAGTGAAATGACCAGATCAGCATGCAGCCCTGGCTCCTACAACACTTGCTCTTTGAACAGTATTTGTTACTTAGCCAGGAACCTTTAAAGGGGTTCTGCAAAGCAGTGGTACTAAAAACCCCAAAGCAAACACAGCCCGCCACTCCACCCCTGAAGCCTCATCCTGCACAAGGCCATTGAAATCCTGGCCTCAACAAAATACGTATTTTGGGACACTGACTTCAGCAGCGATGGGATTTCACTCTTTGTTCTTTTATTATTATTAACTAAACAAGTGAATTAAAAATCCATGTATTCAGAGACATTCTCTCCAGCAGAGAACGCAATGCTTAAATTACTCAGTTTTTAACCAGAGAACCTCTTGACTTGCTATAGATACCAGTTCCCTTCCGTTCTAGAAGCAATGTTAATCACACATTCATCACTGCAAATTGACAACATAAATGCTGACTTGTGCAAACAGTGTTAGAGAAAATGGTGTTCTTGCTGCAGAAGTGAATTACACAGCCTTTCAAGCTTTCTACACTTCCCAGTTTTATGTAAACTCTAATTTCTAAGCCTTTGTTCTGCCTTTAAAGGTCACACAGTTGAAAGCTATGAAGCATAGCATGTGTTCCCACTGATATTAAAATACTGTTTACTAAATCATGCATATAAATGTAAAGAAGAAACTGTTTGCAACCTACTGCGTTAATAAGACATGATTTATCAGACAACACGGTTCCAAGTATCAACACGTGGAATGTAAAAATCTGATCTTAATCACACGATACGATTTTTTGTTGTTGTTTGAAGTCAAGTCTCCACATTGCCATGCAATCACTCTAACTCTGATGACACTGTATTTGACTGATTAAACTCTTAATCCTGCCAATGCTTAACTTTGGGAATACAAGCGCTCTTTAGATTTCAGCATATAATTGCACATTTACAAGATCGGGATTTCATTTGCATATTCAAAATGCAAAACTGCATCTTCCCTTTGTCTGTGTAAGGCCAACTACAGCACTCCAAATGCTAAACAACCACTGTACAGTTGGACAGTATTTTTAGCATCTCTATGGTGTGCTTCTATCTTTAGCTGCTGCGTTCACAAACAATCCCACAGGACACTGCATAGCTAACATAGCTCAGGCTCTTCACCACATACAAGCTTTTTCCCAAAACACTGTGAAAGCAGACAGGTCAGTTCGGGACCTGCCAAAGTTTCCTTCGATGCATTGTCTTGAGAACAGCAGAACTACAGCAAAGAACTAAGACATTAAAACATAGAGCATCCTGCTCTGGAGTGGTGATGGAGGCTCCTGTGACTTCCTCCGGCGAAAATACAGCTCTACGCTCCGAGTTTGCACTGTGCAGATAAATCAAGGAGGACAGTGAAGGATTTCTGCATGTTGTTTCCTAGCAGGATGTGCCCATGGGTTCACGGTAAATTTCTGGTCAAAGCTTAACCCTGCAAGAGAAGTTAATAATTGAACTTGCCAAATCATCACAATTTCTAAATCCAACTGCGCCTTGTTTTTACAAAGAGGCATATTAAACCAGTGAGCCATTTTATTAGACTCATGCTCATGTAACAAAAACATGTGTTAGCTCTTGAGTGCCAAGTATCATCCTGGAGGGTTACCAATCCCTGTTACAGATTTTGTAGCCAGACTGCAGTTATCTGTCATAACAGAGGAGGCAGTTTTGAATACACAGAATGAAGCATGCTGCTCGGTTCGGGAAAACTTTGCGTGGTCCTGGTCTCTTTGTAAATCTCTAGGAAGGAGAGGTACTGCAGGGAGAAGAAAAGAGCTTGAAATGTATTGCTGACTATAGTGGGACTATCTCACAGAAGCCTCCTGGATGGCTGGGGCATGGGCCCAAGCTTGCTCCTTCATTCCCTGGAGGTAGTTTTGAAAATGGGACCACCACCACCAGTTCCAACACACAGCTATAGCAGCCAGGTCAAATCTGAGGGCATAGGAAGTGTTTTTAGAGTCATCTGTATGAGGCGTTTCAAAACTACAGGTTTAACACAAAGAGAGAAAAACTCATCATGGGAATGGCAGTATTAATCAGATGATTCACCTTTGAAGCTTCAAATCTGAAATGCTTTCCACACCGAGCTGGAGCTGTGTACAGAGAAAACAGCCTCTAATACCTTGACTTACAGAGGAACTACTGCTGGAATCCCACATACCCTGCTAATAGTGAAGGGAATTATGTAAAGGAAGGGAATTATGTAAAGGAACTGTTTTTCTCATGAAGTGCCTTCAGTGAGGTTTGCAGATGAGCCTAAACACTTGGCTCCCATTTAAGGGGACAAGATAACCTGAAAAACCTTGGAAAACCTTCTAACTTGTGTTTCACAAACGGGCTCCTCATTTCCCCATTTACACTTATCTTCCCTCCCATGACTACATGCCATCACACACTGTTACTGAAATTCTTTAAATGATAATGGGACTTTCCAAACAAACTGTGCTCATTAGCTTCCTCTACCCCACCACAGGTATGACCATACGTATGGGAGGAGTGAGAACTGGAGAAACAGCATCAGGGCTAGGAGGGTGTCCCTCGGCTCTGCGGCAGCACCAGGGCAAGGCTGCGATGCCCAGGAGGCAGCGGCACATACTGTGCACTAGTCTACTCTACGTATCTGTGGTTTTAATTCTTTTTTTTGGGTCAGAGTTATTTTTTCCTTTTAAGCATAGCACATGTTCAATCAAGAATACCACAGTTATTCATTCAAAGTGTTCACATTATGGAACATGAGCATCAGGTTAAGGATAAAAGAATAAAAACCCCACAGGTACTTTCATTTTTCTGAGCCCTTTCTTATGGGACTAAATTTTTAAAGGACTACAGGCTTCCCCTCCCCCCAGGACAGAAAGTTGACATCCTGGAGTACGGTCCTCATCCTACTAAGGGCTCCTCAACTGAAAACTGTGGGTTGCAAGACTTGGCCTTTACTAAGGAACAATATTACAGGAAAACTCACTGCGTACTTTCGAACATCACCAGTAAATTACCCTTCCATTTTCTAATACAGACACGATGTCTGGAGTTGAGCAAACACATTCTTGAAAGGTCAGAACACTTAAACTGTATGTACCTAGTTTAGGAGAAAAAACCCCTTGTTGTTGCCTTTTAGTTATGACATTTCAGTTTACCCACAAGAATTACAGTACTTCCCTTAAAGTTTTCAAGCCCAAGAACGTGCTTTTCTCCCACTATTGGAAAGCAAAGGTAAAACTCTTTTTCTCTATTAACTTATCACAGCTGTCACCAAATCCAGTGATTTGTCAAGACTAGAGTCATTCCTTTCCAAAGGGCTTCAGCCACCAGCAGACATGTGTGGAGATGTCCTGTCAGCCTTTGAGAAGGAGCTGGAGGAACCCTACTTGCCAGGACAGCAGCTGACAGAGAGTTGCTGCGAGGCGAGCCACATGCAACCATTCATACCAAACTTTGCAAACCTGAAAGAACTGTGAAATCTCCTAAAATACAGAGCTGGAGGGTGGTAACTCTTCATTTTTTCTGAAAGAATGGGAGGAACTTCCTCTTTCAGTTACAGTTCACGGTCTAGTGAGGATATAACTGCTGTAACGTTCAGGAAACAACTGTCACATCCGGATGGCACTACGGAGCATTACTGGGGAGCTGCAAGGACCTTGCAAACTGGGAACAAAAGTTTGGATTTTGCTGGAGTTGTTCTGGTCTGTCACTAAACACAGTGTTGTGTCCGCCTTCAAGTTTCCGGGAGTTAAGGGAATTGAAGGAGCACCGGTTTAACACTAGACCACAGAGGTGAGGTTCACTCCATTTCAACAGAGCTGCTTGAAATCACTTCATCTCTTTAGACCATATTCCTTCCCTGGGACTCGGACACCCCAAAGCCAAGCCTGCTCTGAGACTAATTAGTGTGGGTGAGCATGGTGTTAATGTGACCGACCGTGTTGGCACCTCAGCAGGACATTGCATGTGCCATGCCCAGGTAGTCTCAGCAATCTTGAGCTGAATCACACTGAGAGAAACTCCCCTTAGCTTACTCAGAGCTGGTGAATAGGAACGTCTTTGCCATGGTAAGATAACTGTCCTTTGTAAGAAATGACAGCCCCTCAGGTGGAAGGTGCTGAACTCCAACTGAGAAGCACCAACTGACTGCAAGTGCAATGGGGATGAAATGGGGATGAAAACTAAGAAGTGGTTGAGGGAAACTATTTTATTTCATGTTGTCACGGAGGCTGTCAGGTACTGCTTTGTAGAAGGCAATGCAACTTCTTCAAATGGATTAACTTGAGCACTTCCAAGTGCTTACCATGGCTGCATCACCTCACCTCCATTCTTACTGCTATGCAAAGCTCCTGCCAGCTTAGCTGTGGTGCTTGAAAGTATTTCCAGCATAGATCATAAGCACCAGTAAGCATTTCACAAGTCTCCCATTCCCAAGTTCCTAACAGAGCATCAATTTCTCTTCTGAACCAAACTTTCAGTAGACTCCCTCCTGGTGCCCACCAGCACCACTGGTACCACACCGTAGCTTGGCGCGCACCCAGCCCAGCACAGCTCATCCCACTGCTGTGGTTGCTTTGGAGGAAGAGAGCTCCGGTTCTTCAAAATGAACCTATTTCCTACTGAAGTTCTTGTGGTGATTGCAAAGAAACTGTACCTGGTTTCCTCTGCTTTGGTCACTAGATTTGCGAGACACAATATAGGAAACGGGCAGGAAACATCAACCTTACACATCATGACAATTCCTCCCCCTCCCCCATGCCACGTCTGAGCAGCACATCAAGACCTGACCTTGCACTTTTTAGTGCAGCCCTTCTTACACAAACATTTGAGTCAGATCGGGAGCCAAAAACAAATTAAAAAAACCAAACACATTGCTCTTTTTTTTTTTTTTAATGAACAAGGCTGGCACCCTGTTTCATACTTATTTGCACTCAAATCTCAAACAAACTGCATTTTAAACTGTGTTAATTTTGTAAGATCAACAAAAATTTAAAAACTCAACCTATTTTTTACTTCTCCTGGTACCAGTGTAAAGACTGTTAAAGAACTGATATTCCTGGAGCTCTGTACAGGTGTGAGAGGTGCTGATGCAAAAAAAAAGGTGTACAATGATTAAGCACATAATTTAGGAGGTTTCACCTGTTATATTTCTCCTTGCTTTTACAGTCATCTTAATTTTGTTTCCATTAAAAAATCCAAGGCAGAAAGCCAACAAAGACCTAGTCCTTCACCTCGCTCCTTTACACAATCATTTGGACAATGGATGTTAACTAGCACTTTTCTAACCTGGCAGCATTTTATATTCACTTTATCCAGGTGTAAATGACAGCATAAGGAGTAAGAAAGTAGAAACAGACACAGCATGTATTTCTTTAATGAGAGGAAAAGAGGGGTCATTTTAAACAACTTAAGTTGAAAGACAATTTTCGTCTTTTGCTTCCCCATGAATTATAAATGAATGGGAAAGACAAATGTCAACTGTATCCTTAAAGGAAAAATGCACCACAATTTATCAGTTCTCCAATTAAAAAATCCCAAAACAAACACACACCTCCTTATTCCTGGATTAGTCCTTTCTTTCTACAACAGTTACCTTACCTTTCTGTAGTTTCTCTTTACTGCCAGCAAAATGTGCCTTATAGCATTGGAGAATCTAATTGATCATCCACTACATTCCAGATTATGCCATTTGTACTGCTGATCAATTTTGAAAAATCAAGTCTGTATTATATTTGGTCATGATCAATTCAGAATTAACTCACAATACCAAGCCCAATTTTAAGTACTTTGTGTTCAGTACACAAGAAGACACCCAAAGTAACGTGCAGAAGAAATAGGGTGACACTGGAGTAGAATTTGATTTATGCAAGTTTCTCCTCCAGCAGCACGCTGGTGTTTCTGAATTTTTGCATGACAAATCTGTTCTGTAACAAGACAGACACCAAATCAGAAGTGTCAATATGAGTAACTCCCTGAAAATAAACTTTGCTCATTTACGATACAGCATTTCTAATGTGGGACGTGAAACTGAACTGCGAGGAAGGAGCTTATCGGGCTGCCTGCGAGCGAGCGGCACCAGCCACAAAGCGCAGGGCCAATGCCTCAACCTGGCAAAGAAAATGGGATTCCCTGCAAGAACAGCGACTTGAGACAATCAGACACTGTCTCACCACATTTGTTCAACAAGCGGTTGTGCAAGACAAGATTTTGCTGTTGATAAGGTCCTCCTGCTTCCAGGGCAGCACAGCTTCCACCAGGACGGGGCTCTGCTGGGAGGGTGCCTCTGGGAGCTCTTGCACAACAACTCTGAAAACCAGCTCGTCAGAACTGCCCCTTTAATTATGCCAACAGGGAGCTGCCATGAGATTCCTAGACAGCTCTCACATTGCCATGGTCTGGATCTCTCATCGTCACGTACTAGTTCTGGGTTTCTGAAAGAGGTTGAACTTTGTTTCTTTCCTAAAATGTGTAGAAGCTCATGGACTGAATGGGAGGGAAGGAGAATTAACCTCAGGTATATTTCCTTTATTTGCTAATGGCTTGTGCCATTAAGGGAAATCCAAGAACAAGGAGGAATTTTTGTTACCCCTTAAAAATGTGTTTATGTCCATATGAGAAAATGGCAGCAGCAGCCTTCACCAGCACGTGACACATGCCTGGCTTCTGAAGCACAAGCCTGTCAAACAACTAAACACTTTTTATAGAACCCTGGTCCATTAATGAGCTGAACCATCAAATAGTTACTCGAGATCAGCAAACAACCCCAGGAACAGCTTCTGTCTTTCCACACTGAACAAAAAACTATGGACTGTAAGAGAAAGAAAGCAGCCTCTAATGCTGCTTTACCTCCCCATCCAGCACGTCGACACACAACCTTCCCTTGGCTCCTGATACAAATTTAAAGAAGCAAAATTTGCTTTTTTATACACTCACTTGTTCCTAGGTGCTCCCTTGCACACATGTCCTTCCAGGACCCATTTTGCCATGTGACAGTGCCAACTGCAGATCTCAGCAGGACCAGGCTCTCCACTGCCTCACATATCAACCTCATTTCTGTTTGGGTACCTCAATGCTTGTCAGTAAAATTTTTTTTTTTTTTTTTTTTTTTTTTTTTTTTTTTTTTTTTTAAATAAAAGCAGAACTTGGTCTTTTCCTCTCTGAAATCTGTCTTTGCAATAGCCTGTATTTAGAACAAGCTCTGCCTGTTTTATAACCGAACCTGAGCTCTGAAACAACTGGAAATTTTCCTGTTGATTTCAAGATTTCCTCTGCACAACTACTCATAGTTGGCTTTTTTTGAGAATGAAATGATTGCCACATCTTTTAGAATGATACCAGCACTTCTTCTCACCTTCCACGTACCTGTGCATATGAAGAGATTTCAGTGTTTCTGCACTCACCATATTTTGTCTCAAAAGTCATGTGCAATACAAATAACTGCACTACAGAGAAGAGAAAGTAGGTGTCCGACACAAACATTTAGTAATTCCAAAGCCTTAAGACAACAATCGAGATAAACCTTAGCATCAGCTGCAGTGCAAGCTGTGCTGTGAGATTCAAAGGGGGCCCTGAAGGTGCAATTTGCATTTAATGTTTTTGTCGTTAGCTCAAGCTATAGGCGAAACAAAAAAAAACCCCACCCCAAACAACCCTCACTGGACAGGTGCAATAAACTGAAGTGAAGCCTGTGGCACTTCTTGGTGTGGGAAGAACCATGCTCTCTTGACAGGCAAGGTGATGCTACATCCTGTGATGAAGATTTAATTTCTGTCATTTCTGTTTTTGAAAAAGGATCAATCCCCCAATTTTTAAGTAAGTTCATGAAGGAATTTCTAACAACAGGAAATCTGCATGCAATGCCTTCTTCAAATCTTTTGCCTTCCACGGGTAGGACAGTTGCTTACCAGCTAAAGCGCTGGGCTATAGAAATGGGCTGCTCTTACTTAGAACTGAGGTGTTTAAAACAAGGCAATCTAATTATTGACTTGATAGTCCATAATGTCTGCAGTCAGCAAAATTTAAAAATGCAAAATATTGACATGATCAGACAAATACATAATGAGGGAGTTATTAAAATGCAAATTGCCTGCCTTCTGGTACTCCCGTGGTGTATGGCACAGGACCCCTGAGTCTGCATCTAGCCCCAAGCCTCCCTCTAACTCCATGCTGGTTATAAGGGGGAAGAGAAATGGAGCTGAGAAAAATGAATTGGCAAAGTTATCACAAGCCAGCCAAATGGGCCCCTACATCACAGGGGCCCCCACAGACAGACAGTGACTGCATGAGAACAGGGGCATTGCAATGTAGAAGAACAGGCAGCCTGGCATACGCTGGACCCCAGTCTCCCATCCTTCATGGGATTTCAAAAAGGCCCTGGCTGGAGAGGGAAGCCCAACGACAGAAGTTCAGAGCCATGTTTGTGTTGGGGAGAACAGACAGCAGTGGAAACTTTTGGCAAGTTGGTGAAATTTGGCATCAAAATTCATTAAAGGTACTGCATTAAGATTTACTAACAACAAAGAGATGTGATGGAAATTCTCTCTATCCAACTTGCTCCAGGGTGCTTGGACCTGGATTTAAGAAGAGCAAGCCCAGATCCCTGATCCAGTTTGAGAAGTCCTTGCTGGAAGGTGAAAGAGGGTATCATTACAAGCCACATGATTCCCTACATTCTAATCTCTGCCCTCAACTTTTTCTTCTCATTTAAATAGCCTCATAATCCTGTGGACTGTCTAGCATACACTTATTATTTCACCTTGCAGACACATTCTTGTAAGTCTGAGGGCTGCGTATGTGTCTGAATGTCTATAATAGAACAAGTAAAATAATACCATTCCCAGCTGTGGGCTGGATGATCTAAGCCCCCACCAGAAGAAAGCTTTGATGGATATTATCATTTTATGCAATGCATTTCAGTCGTGCCAGTATTGCTGTAACAATCTCTAAAAACTATGCCAATATAGACAGTGGCACTCAATTAACAGGCAAATATTGAGGAGGAGGTTAAATGCTAATTTTACATTGGCATTTAGCCTAAGAACTTCATTATGCCATCTTCTATTTTAAACTGGAACCATCCCACCTTGTGCTATGCTGCTGTCTGTACTTAGTCAGTATTACGTGAATCACGGTAATTCCTTGTGAGACAGACAGGGACACAACCATTGGTGTTAGATACCTGCCAAAAACCAGAAGAAAAGATGCTCCCTGTCCCCAAGAGCTTGCAGGAGCTCTGAAGCTAAGTTTTATGAGTGTCAACTCAGAAGGGAGATCTGGTGCAGAGCACAAAAGGGATAGTTCAGGCAGATGGACATAGCTACTCAGTGCTCCTGAAAAAGCATCGAGAGGAAAAGGACACTGCAATGATACGATCTCCACTGAGTATCAGCTCTTCTCAGTACCTGGTTAGGAGCATCCCCAGGCAGCATGGAGTTGGGCAGTCAAAAGGCTGCTGAGCCTCCCTGGCCGTTACTGAGCAGCGTCGACACATCTCCAGTTCTTTATCGCAGCTTTCAGATAAATTAAATCCAAAATAGATGGAGCTTAACACACAGAGATAACAGCAAAGGTACAGGAACAAATTGAAAAATCCTACAACATACTTGAATCTACAGCCAGGACTGTGGTAAAGCTGTATTGAATCTGCAGAGAAATTAGATGCCTCGTTAACTGTGGATAGATGCACAACTGCCCAAATTTAAACTTCCTCCTTCCCCCAGCTCACCACAGTCATTACAAATCATGCAGCTGAATGAAAGCTGAAAAAGCACTTGGAGCTCAGCAATTTTGCTGCGGTGAGTCCAATGATAAATGAGGGAAGAGGGGTGGCAGCACTGATAATCTTTCTATCAAAAACACATTTTCTGCAAAGCAGCCTACTATTGTTCATATGTAAAATACATTCTGCTGCTAGTAGGGAACAAACTACCCTGCATTTTATAGATAGTCATTTTATTACAGTTTCTCCCTGATTGTGACTCAAAAAAACAAATGCTTCATGCGTCCCTTTTTTGTAATAAATTCACAAGATACACAACATGGCTGGATTATGTTACAATGCTCTAGCCAGTGGTTTAAAACGCGGTGTTGGAGGCGTATTTCGACTGTGCAGTATCACACATCAATTATTAACAAAAGTTAAGGAATGAAAGCAGAGCAAAGCTTCATCTGTCCAACTAAAGTCAGCTCCTGAAACATGCTGAGCATCATCCCCCTGTTCTCAAGTCAAACGAGCTGGAGGCAGCACAGTACCCAGGAGCCCTGGTCCCTGTGGTATCTTTTCCTGGTCTTCCCATCTTTCTCCCTGAAGCAATTAAAAAATCCTGCAGGCTTCCTGGCAAGCCATTTTTTTCTTCTCTCACTCCCTCCGAAGTGACAATGGCTAGGTGGGGTTTGGTTTTGTAAGTGCTAGGGCTTTTTCCTAAAGCTAAAAATGTTTGGATAGATGTAAGCAGCCTTGACCACGTGCAGGAAAATCTAGTCCATTGCTTATCAGTCGATTTGGCTTCACACCAAGAGTAACACACTGCTATAAAGGGCCAACACAGTGTGAAAAAGGAGCTGTTCTACTAGAACACACTCCGTTAATTCTGGTTGAACTGACATTCTCCTAGGACAACGGCTCAAAACACGTTTAGACTATTGTACTAAGCGTGGCAGGGAATGGAGCAGCAGGCTGGTTTCTCTCTGATGCCACTAAACAAGAGGTAGATGAAAAAACATAATAATAATAAAAAAATCTTGACATTCAGATGTGGGACCAATTCTCACAGCATCATCATCTCTCACTAAAATAATGTATCAGATTTTAAACAAAAATCCCCACCACCATAGCAGGAAAAAAACACACTAAAAAGTCAAAAATTCCAGACGCGCTACACTTACTGTAATTGTCCTTTATAAGAAGAGCCCTCTAGTTATGTGAAATGACATTACCTCAGAGCCCCAGGCTCCCCGTGCTATGCACAGGAAGGAAGCAGACACACATCTCTTTAAGAGCCGTTTCCTCTCTGCTCTATTAATTTCGGAGATTAAGCAAGCCACTCCTTTGTGGCATAATAGAGCAAGATAGTGCCATTGTGTTTGCCGAGAGTCCTGCTCACTGTTTTTCTGCCTTGGAGCAGGGGAATGCCTTAGCACTTTATTCTCAGATGAAAAGCCACAAAACTTCTAGCAGCTCTGAAGCCCCCCTTGTTCTTAAATTATAATTTCAGCATGTAACAAGCCAGCAGCCCCACTCTCCACCACTGATAAGGATTTCAGTGTCTCACTGACGCAGTTCAGAATGGCAAAAAACCCCAGTCACATCAGATGAGGAATTCTCTTTTCATGGGCCCAGAATCAACAAGATTTACTAATCAGGATTTTTTTTTTTTCCTGGACACACACATTCCACCTTCCAGTCCCCTTTGCACAGTGGTAAAGCCGAGACACTAAATTTACTATAACTTTTTAATTTTCTTTTCTTCTTTTAAAAATGTACACATCCTTTTTTTCTCTTTTGCTTCCACAGCACAAAATCCCTTCAGTTTGTATCGGACGCCTGATGACCTTTAGTAATAAGCAGGCCATTGCCTCTCTGTTTCAAAAACTATCAACACATCTGATGGTGGAATCTGGAATTACACAGGCTACCAAAGTGACCACGAGCTGACCACAGCCTCAGCTAGTCCTAAAGTTATTTTGAAGGAAGAATAGAGAAGCAGAAGAAAACTCAGCCAATGCCAGAGTTAAATCAGGATCCTTAGCCCAAGCCTGAGCTTTCAGATTTCCTTCCATCTTCCTCACGCAGATGATTTATTCTCAACTTCCCAGATTTCTTTCCAGACTGTCAAGCAAATGAGGTTGGAAACACAGGACCTTTTTGGAGTCGACTGCCATAGGAAATACCAATTTGCAGGGCTGTGCAAAGCTGCATAATCCTTGAGACTGGTTCACATTTTTTACAGTGTGTAAACATAGCTGTTGCTAAACAGAAATGCCATCAGCAGCAAATGGATTTCTTTAGGGAGAGGAGGGAAAAAGATAACACACACTCAGAGCTTTTGAGCATCAGAAGCAGAAGGAGAAAGAGCGATCTCCTGGCTGGAGCAGGAGCACAGGAGCCAGAACAGTTTCTACTGTACCTTCCCTTGCCACACAAGAGTCAGGAACACAAAACCCATCCAGATAAAACAATTTGCCTATTCAGCAGCTTTCTTTTCATGAGCTGCTTCATCTTTGCAGGCTGCCCCCCCTCACTCCCCACCCCCCTGCCTTCTTAGTCACCAACTGAAAACTTCAGAAAGAAAGAAAAGGAGAAAGGAGTTGCTCAGACAAAGGCCTGATTCTTTGCAAGGGGAGGGCATGCACACCAGCAAACACGGTGCTTTGGGCACAGTGCTGCCAAGGTCTGGTAGTTGCAGGAGTCTGCTCCCCAGGCTCCACTTCAGCTTTCAGGACCATGCAGTAATGAAAACGGAGGGAGCTATAGCTCCTGCACCATCAGTGCTGTTCTCCTGGATGAGTTTCTGGCCAACACTGCCAGCTGGGTCTTTGCGATCTCTCCCAGCAGCTACATGAGGCAGGTTCCACACAAAGTTTTCCTTGCCTGTTGCCAATGAAAATCCCAGCGCCTTCCAGAGATTTTTCTTCTGGGGCACCCCTTGCAGAAGGGCTTTTTAATGACTTTTTTTTTTTTTTTTTACTATTAAACAGAGATACTTGTCTGACATATGAAGTAAATCACCAGTTCATATTGCAGAGGTGACTCAACAGCATTTAGATGCCAACATGTAGCTACTTCTGGATGGAGCAGGATGTGATTCAGCAACTACAGGCAAGTGTCAGTGTATCTCTTGCAACCTCTAGACTCTGTTTTTTCTTAATAAATCAAAGTAAAATCCAGTTTAGTCATTTTTACTTGGGTCTTTTTTTTTTTTTTTTTAATCACAGTCACTACTGATCTAACAAAAGACATTTACCCCTCTCCTCCAGTATTTGGACCTATGAGGAATCATAGTAATGCCACACATCAGTAACACTAAATAAGTCCTGCGCTCGTCATCACATCAGTTGTAGCCTCTGAAAAGCTCTTTTCCCCCCATATTATCAAAATTTCACCCAAAACACAGACCCCACCACAGCTGTCTTACACAAACAGCTGGAAGCAGCTTCTCTGTTCCTCTGCCCTGTTACAACTGTGCCAGAGCAAGGGCCACCAGTTGCCTCTGGCCGCTGCACCCTGCTCCTTGGACAGAGATCTTGGGAGAATGCTACCATCTTCCACTCACACACAGGGGCTGCCGGGGAAGAGCAGGGAGAAGGCAATCACAAAACACAGAGAGAGCATTTATTTTACTCTGTTCCCTGTGAGGTACAGAAGGTAACTGACTGCACTTGAAAACATCAACCTGTAAAGTTGAGTGAGCAGAAGCCCCAGTTGGCAGTGATGATGTAAAGGTTGCACAAGGATGCTGGTGGGAACAGGCCCAGTGCCTGGCTATGCTCCTTAGCATCTTCTCTAGAGCAGCTTGGAGTGTCTTTATGGAACTGCACAGAAGCAGAAGAGCTTATCTTTACATAGTGCTTTGCATCAAAGCTGGCGAGGGGGAAGCAAACTACCTGAGCATCTTGGAAGATCTATCAAGCAGGATTTATTATTTTTAATATTAGAAAAATCTAC
>JANIJG010012797.1:0-23049 GCA_024611175.1 Megaceryle torquata | reverse complement strand
TTATAGTGTAGATTTTTTTTTAACTGTAATTTTGGAGTTTAGAAGCCTAGAATAAGTGGCGATATTAAAATCATCAGTCAAAGTAACCCTGTCTCCAACACACAAACCTTTTCTCACATTTTCTATAAAGGCAAATCTTATTCTCATATTGCCTTTATGCCAAATCTGACAGGGGAAACAAGCACGGCCTTTGCCAGCAGCTTCGCCAAGGGATTGTCAGAGGTGTCACTCCACAAGGTTACCCTTCTGCCTGAGCATAGTTCCCAGTACCGAAAAGACACTGCACCACTTTTAGGGATTAAGTGGAATTTGGTGACAAAGAAGGTCTAGACTGGGATTCTGCATTAGAGAAAATACCACGCTCACTGGAAGGTGTTTTGGCTCCCAGCTCCGGAGAACAGCTAGCCACCCAGTTACACTTTACCTACATAACAAACCTACATCAGATTAGTTAAAAGTGTGAACTGAAGCTGCTTGTATAAGAACACTTCTTCTAAAGTACAATAACAGCCTATTAGCTTTCAGTTAAATTAGTTCCTAATAGAGGTAAATAAAAATGAAAAGGCGTGGGTTTACCCAGCCTGTCTAAGCCACATCAGACTCCAGCTGATAATCAGGGTAACTACCTTGTTCAGACAAGACCTGAGTCTCCAGATTCAAACTCTGCCCTGAACATAAACAGTTTACCTTTCAATGTGTTAAATCTCAGCTCTGCTGTGCAATAGTTACCTGAAATATGGTAAAAGCAAAGCACAACAGAAATCAACTGCAGAAACAGTGCTCAGCACTCTGTAGGCACTATTAAAAAAAAAAAAAAAAAAAAGGGAAAAATTAATCAGCACATAATCACTTCAAAATTCTGTATTTCAGAAAAAATTAACATCCTTTCTTTGCTCAATGAAATATCCTTCTAGTGCTTTCCAAAAAACAAAAGCAAGCACAAGGAATTAACAGTGATAAGCTAAAAATTCTTCACTTTTAACAAGGGATTGTAAAGCGAAGAGGAAAACTCCCAGGGAAAGCTGCGAATACGGGTTCTTAATCTTACACTAAAGGGTTGTAAAAGTGCAAGCTCAATACCTCACAACCCTTTTTGAGTAAATAAAGGTTTAAAAATGTTCTTTCTTTAGCGTGACTGAATTCCTTTCCAATGTGACCTCAACATGCCATTCCTCTATCTTTATCTGCCGACACAGCAGAGCTGTTGACCTTTCACCAATGACCTGCACAATCAATAAACAGCCGACAAACTATCTCAACAGAAAAGCTCCGCGGACAAGTTTCTCCCTCACTCTCCATGCTGTCAAGCTCTGCTGTTCCTGAACTTTTCCTCAGGCTTTTGGTTGTGCGTCAGTGTGACTTAACAAACAACACGGGGCTCGGGAATACATTTTCTTGGGCATTCCCTATCCAAACATATTAAACCTGGAAGTGGTTTTGCTGTTGTTTGTAGTCCCACAAACTGCTTTCATGTTACGTGTAGGATCTACAAGATCTCTACCTCATGCCAAGCACTTCATGTTGACTTCCAAGGACAGGATCCAAACTCACACGACTGAAGTGCGCACAAACTGTTGGAGAGTAAGATAATAGCTTCAGAAAAAAAAAAAACAACAAAACCCCAAAACCAAAACCAACTTAGTGAAGATTGCCCAAATACTAAATGGGAAAGTCTCATCTTAAAGAACTTCATTAAACAAAAAAAAAAACCCCATAGTCAGTTACAGATGCCTCAAATGAGAAAAGAAAATAAGGCATGTCAGAAAATACTGGCATTGTTATGGAACTCTGACAGATGATTTCCAATGGTGTAAATTCTGCTGTACTTTTACACTACCTGAAAAAAAGGATCTAATGCAACTTTTCTATCAATGTGATTTAAGAAAGCACTGTACGAATTTTGACTCAAACAGATCCATATTTTAAAGGTGTTACAAAAGGAGGAACCAGTAAAGTGCTGTGGTGTCCTTTACTGGGGCACAGAAAAGAGAACAATCATTCCCTGCAGTGCTTACAGCAAACATACTGAAGCATTGATCAAGATCCGAGAAGCCAAAAGAATGAAAACTATTAGAGACCAGGCATAAGCAGAAATGAAACTAATTAGTCCACAGAGTCTTTATCAAATTGAGTGAACACAAAGGTAAAGCAGAGGTGCAAGTACAGAAAAGGAATTTAAGATTATTCAAACTGAAAGAATAACACTTTAAAGACCTTATTCCCATGACACCTAAAAAATGCTTAACAGAGATGGAGTTTCTCTCTATACATACACACATATATTTACTTCTCTTAGTGTATATATAGTTACACATATATATAAAATCTAAGGAACAATTGCAATGGCTTTTAAAATATTAATATTTGCTGATGTGTGATAGCTGAAATTTGTTCAAAATGCTACTTTCTCACATGCTCCACATCCTCCAGGAGACTCATTTATTGTTTCTCTCCCCACCATTAAAAAAAAAGAAAAAAAAAGAAAAAAAGAAAAAAGAAAAAGTATCATGATGTGTTTTGAATTGTTCTGTTCCATTAATAATGCGAACTGGTACTAAGTCAGGCATAACATGACATTCTTTTCTACAGATTATTTTTTTTTCAATCCTTCTGACTAGAAAGTATGTTCACTGTGCATTTTTAGGACCCACTAATGACAGAGATTAGCTCTTTAAAGGGCAGTGGCACCAAAATTTTAGTAAAATTGATCAAGTGATTAACCTGCTCATTAGAGAAATGAGAGTGTTTGAGTGTTTGCATTATTATCTGCACAGCAGAGAGCTGAAATAAACATAGCACCTCTGATTTATTTATTTAGTCTTAATATAAGCAAGTAAGCATGGTTCAAACTGCAGAATTTAGCAGATTGCATTGCTGGATCAATACAGTATTCCACTGAACTCCAAGCAGACAAGAGCTCTCAAAGCCTTTGATTAAAAACCTCTTGGTCTTTCTCATTTGAGTCCAGATCTTGCAGCCAGACCCTCCAAGCAGGATTTCATAGACACTCAGGCTGCTTTCACCCATGGTCAGGGTGCCGGTGAGAGCCAGGGCTCTGCAAGCACAAGGAAATCACCTGCACCAAGCCCCAGGTATTTCTGAGGCATCTGCTAATAACTTGGTGAAGAGAAAGAATACACACTTCAGATTTCTATGTGTTCCAAATATTTCTCAGTGTGAGAGTCAAACCTCCTGTTTGGGATTGCTTAAATAAACTGGCATGGATTTCCAGCCATGAGTGTCTGCAGCTCAGGACCAGTAAACACAGCTTCCAGAAAACCTGGGCATCCCTCTTGTCTGGTTTCTGAGTGCAGGACATGGGCATCAAAGCAGGATGCTGGGTCAGGAAAGGAAGTGGTGTGACTGCTGGATGAGGTGGAGATGCAACCAGGAGTCCCTGGCTACCAGCCATGGTCCTCACCTGACTCACGCTCTGAAGCTGCATCACTTCACAGTGCTGTGCAGTCACAGTGCTCTGATGAGGGTGACAAGCTCTGACTAATATAGGTGGAAGAAAAAGCAAGCCCACCTTAATTTTTTTTTTTTTTTTCCCCCTCCCAGTATGTGCAGAAAGCCCTTGAGATCCCAGCACTCTCCAGGTCAAAGCTATGTGGGAATATTTGAGCTGTGCTGGGTTTTTTAGGTTTGGGTTTGGCATTTTTTTTTTTCCCACTTTTTTTTTTTTCTTTTAATCTGGATGGAATGAATTGAAAGTGCTGCTTAAGAATAAAATAAGAATGCAAAACCTGAGAAGTGCTGTAAGTAGGTATATTAATAAACAGGCTCATAATTTCTTATCTTTGATGGTATTCAGTACTATTTTAAATATTCTCAGAAGAATAACAAACATACAGAAGGTCATATATAAAATCCCCAATGAAGCAATTTAATGCTAAATTAAAGCTGAAACTAGGTAAGCTCAACTCTTGGGATCTTGGGTATTTTCAAAGACTAAAATAGAATCAACACTACTCAAGAACACCGTGTGTTTTTCAGATTTTAAAATATTTATTTCCTAAATTAAATAGAGCAGGTTTAGCTGGTTCTTACAGCTTAGCAGGAAACGATTTAATTTCCAAGCCAATTGTATATTGACAGTTGGCAACAATGGTTTTAATTTATAAAAAGAGAATGGGAAAATAGTTGTGCATTTCTGAAACCCTTCCAGAAAATTTCCTTTGAGAACACATTCAGTGAAAAGTATACAAACAGGCATTAAACATGAATGTAATTTAATAAACATCCACTCAGCTATATGGTGTGATAAATAGGTAATAAGAACGTAATACAGGCATTTAGCTTTCAGCTTCCAAAGGACCTGGAAGCTAAAACAATAATACTTTCATTAGACTCTCCTGCCTGGCATCAAGAGCCAATTTCCACCTATTAATATGGATTTCTATTACCTGCCTTGTGAATACTGTTAACCCATTTATCAAGCAAGAAGCTGTACTTTTGTCACTTATTACAAGCAGAATGGGAGCAGAAGGATTGCTAAACCATGTAACATTACAGCATCAGATTAAATCATTTGACCTAGAAGATAAAAACATTCTGCTTACATTTAAAATGGAAAAAACCCCAACCCTGTTTGTATTACAGCTAATAAGACCTCTTGCAGGATCAAATCTTTCCTCGCTGTGTCAGAAGACCAAAAAAAAGGTTAAAAAAATAAATTAAAAAAAATCACTGTCTGCAGACTAATTGTAAACTCAGTGCACGTGTAATTAAACACGCCTCATTGGTTCTCTTGATATGTCAATAGTGGGTAGGAGGAGGTTGATTTAAGTTAAACGACTCAAGTCTTACTGAACATTTGCCCCTTTTCGTGTCCTCTAAGCAAAGCATCATTTAACAGAACAACCTCAGCCAAATATGAGGAGCTCAGAATTATAGTGCTTATTATTCAGATTACACTGGCACCCAAAACCACTCTTCTAAGCACAGAGGGAGGCAGTGGAACAGATCCCTCTCTTGGCTCCTGATTTACACCGCGAGCAAATGTGCCCTTTGAGCACAGAGCCACTCTCCTGCTCCCTTCCGCCTGCGGCCAGGGAGATGAACGGAGGGACTGGGGCACCATGGCAGAGATGACAGGCACGCATCAATTAATCACATGTTTGTTGCTAAATACACCGAATTCCCACTTTCCCACGGCGCCAAAGTCTCCTTGTCCTCACACCCAGTTCTCAGCTGCAGCAAGCTGCACTCAGCAGCTAATGGGTCCAAATAAGCATTTAGCTTCAGCCCTCTCATTATCTCACTGCTTCACCACTCATCTTCCTGCTAGGTTATTAAGACTATAAAATTTTTCTTGCTATTCACACTGGATCGGATTATAAAACATGTCTGCTTCCATGCCTGTGATAAAAGCTCCACAATATCCACCTCACCCACTTTTTCTGGATCAATGACCCAGGAGAAGTACTTGTATTCCTCCCGCTCTACACATCTCGGCTACAAACACCAGAAATACTCAAGACCTCAAACCACAAGGGAGAGACAGGATCTGGTAAAGCAGAAGAATCTGAGCAAAGTTTCTGAAGTTAAAATACTTCACATTTCCTGGTCTGTATTCAGGCGAGTCATTGAAGATATGTGAATCCTTCAACTGGCATGTCTCAGCTTTCCTTGCCTCATTCCCCACTGCTGTAATGCAGCAAACTCAGTTCACTTGACTTCAACAGCTTAGTGCTGGTTTACCCCACTCACCTGGCTATTCTTGTTTTGATTCAATTTTGTCAAACCACCTAAGTCTCCCAGTGTGTTTCTTTTGGTAGCCTCTATAGAACTTCCATCCCTGGCATGGCAGAGGGTTTGCTGCCCCACTCACTCCAGTGGAGCCAAGGGCCTCCAAAATTCCTGTTGAGGGAAGAACATTTCTTTTCCTTCTCTGAAATCTCGCAGTGATCGGTAAGCTAGCGAGTTCCTCAGAAGTCACTGAGCAATCAGGCTGCTCATTATACTCCTCAATGAAATTATTACCACACGTAATTCTCCGTGCAGTACTACAGGTTGGCCAATATTACATTCTTTTCAAAGGACTGGAAGAAGTACTGCAGCTTTGTGAAACAGATTTACAATTCCTCTCATACTCTCGGGTAGGAATTTCATCCTGTATTTTACCTTTTTGCACACTGCAAGTTCATCCATACACATTTCTTTCTCAGTGGCCCTTTAATCCTTTTCTGTTCATGCTGCAGCTCAGCACAAGGACGGGTGTATTTCTATAAGCCACATACTCAGGAGGCTCTATCAATATGCATGCATGGTGCAAGGAAGAAACGTAATTCTGCTGAAGAAGAATCAGAAGTTGAGGTCAGACATTTTATATTTTAGCCAGATTTTGATAAGACATATTAGGAATTCATAGGGCTTTTATCATTTTCAACAGCAAAAGGATTAGACCCTATGCTGACAAGAGCAAGAGCATCAATTGTTAAAAGAAATATGTGCCACACTGAAATACAGTAAAGCACCTGAAAGATATAACATACTGGCTGATAAAAACACTATAAGCACTTTCAAATTCATCCCAGTGGTAACTTGCTGAGTCAGTGCTTCGTTTGTCTGGCAGAGCCAAAATTACAATGACTTCTGTTCTAATGCTCAAAAATGCAACAGAAGTGCAAAGGGAAGCCATGATTTAAACCATGCCCTCACATAACAGCAGGGATTCAAACTATGGATAATATACTGATGCTTAGGCCACAGGACAGAAAGAAACAGTAAGAATTTTTATTCGGATTTAAAAATTTTAACCAGAAAACTTACAAAAATAATGGAAAAAAGACTTAATTAAAAAAAAAAAAAAAAAAAAAAAAAAAAAGAGTGGTTTTTTTTTTATCAAATTCAAGGAAAGGTAATGATATCAACTCAACAACAGTAACAATCTCCCTCCTGTCTGAAGAAAAACCCCAAATCCAAAAATCATCTCAAATTCATCCTTCTTCCCCCTAAAATATTCAGAGCACTGCAAAATTGTTACAAACTAAATGACTTTTTGTACTGAACTTCTAAAACCCTTGACTTTTAATAAGGTCATGCATCATTTGATTTTAATTACAGATTTTTTTTTATCCCTTAAATTTGACTAAAAATGATGTGATTTACAAAGCAAACAAGCCAGTTAAACAAAGCTAATTAAATTCACTAGAGACAGCCTTGCTTTTCCCCTCAGTGAGTGTTTATTTCAGCTCCCAGTGCTCTGATAGCTCCTGACAGCTTGCTGGGACACAAGAAAGAAGTAGGTCAGGGTAAGCTGGAATCAGCAACAGAGGATCCCATTAGACAGGCTTGTAGGGTAATACGGAGATCGAGGAAGTGTGTGATGTAGTGACAGTGTTAGAGACACATAACAAACAGCCTGAGGACAGCCTCCAGCAGAACCGGTACATTTATCTTCTCTGTGTTATAATGACCCCTCATACAGCTTATCCAGTCTGTGATTTCTCGTACAAGAGGTGCTGTATAAACCTAATGACAAAAATGTGCTCAAGATGATGCCGAGCCAGAGGCAGTACTAGCAGAGGCTCTCCTCCCGCCCAGCCCTTGTCCTCCAGGTTACAGAGCCCGCCAGCTTGCAGGGGCAGGCAGAATACGTCCCCCTCACTTTAGCTGGGAATGCAGTGAGGAATCTCACTGTGCACAGAGATCAAAGGGGAATAAGACTGGTTTATCCCAACCAGCTTCTATAACGTTACACTGATGATTATGGTTATGGTGCCTACGCTGGATCTGAAAATATCAAGTGCACCATAGTAAGAAAAGCTGCTATGGCAGCAAGGGAGCACAGACAAACCACGTTACAGGGCACAAAAGATGCCTGCTTCTTACCGAGCTGTTGTCCAGGTGCTCCTGGTGAACCAACACCCAGGTTCCTACGTGCCACGTGAACTGGCAGGAGGGCTTGGGTATGTCTGCTCATACCACAGCACCGTGGCCTTTGGGAGCAGCTACTGGTAGAGCAGAGAGGCTCAGAAACCTGTGGTTTCTGCTGGCTTTCCCAGCTGGTTCCGCTGCATAATGAAGAAATGTTACCAGAACCAGGGAGAAGAACAAAACCAAGAACAAAGTGATCAGTGTAAAATGTAAGATGCTTTATGTCTCTACCACTGTATTAGATTATTTAATATAAGGTGTATTTTTACTGGATTTGTGTACATACCTGGACGCAACTCTTTCCTCCCGAAGAAAAGGATAAGAGTATTTTTTAAGTGCCTTGGCAATAAAAGCAGAAAACACAGTGTCATAAACTCTGCAGTGTAATATAAAGTCAGAGGCAAGTGGAAAAGCAGAGCTCTAACTCTCCTTGTTCTCATGACTGCTGCTCACACCATTAAAAGTTCAAAGCCTCTCCCACCATCTCTGGCAGCGCTGTACATACCCCAAACATTTCAATTATGAGAGTCTATTTCTCAGGCTTACACACACAGCCAGAGAGATTCTCCTCAACTCCAAACTGTGTAGCTTACATTAGAAAGAGAGCGCGAGCGTGTGCTATCTCAGAAAATAGGTACGTTTGACAGGAACAATTTAAATCGCCATGGGCATAAACAAACACAAATGGAGAATGTTGTTTTATTTTGTTCAGAGCTCAATACATTTGCTTTTTTTCTCTGGCATCCACTTTACTTGAAGTGCTGAGGGACTGGGTTTTTCAGAAACGATGGAGGCCATGCTGATAAAACAGCTCCCGCTACTGCAGGAGTTTACTTTTTGTCACCCCGACTTCATTTTCATGTTTATTCCATCGGAGCGCATCATGGTCAGCACTTATCCCCTTCTTTGTTTCTAGTTACAAGCTTTGTGCAGCACAGCTCCCCTCCTATGCCAGCAGTGCTTCCTGATCTTCTGGGGGGTTGTCACACTATACAGTCACTTGCACCCACCCATTTTACAACACGACATGTCCCTTTCCCGCCATTTTTACTTAAGACAGTTCCACTGAGTTGACAGAGGTTTTGTCTGAGTGATGCCTATTTGCTCCAACTATCAGCATCTAGATAAAAGCCCTCCCCGGTTAAACGTCCTAAAGAAAAACATGCGTGTCCTAACAAAAATATGCATTAAGATAAAAGCATTAAAATAAAGGAAGACAATGAGAATGATCAGAGCAGCACTGCCTGCAAGGAAGGAAGGAAGCTTTTAACAGCACTAAAATATAAAATTGATTTGTACACATATTTGATAAAAATCAATACAATTAGCAAGTAACTGAATACTAGAAAGGGAAATTGATTGCTCGAGGGCCCAGAGGACTCAGGGCAATCAGTCCATTCTTCTAGCTCCTCCACTCTTAATAAAAATTTACTTTTTCATAATCCTGCCTGAACTCTTTGCACATTAATAATGCCACTAAATAGCACTTCTTTTAGCACTACTGTTGCAGACCTGCTTGAATTGCATTTGGAGGCAGTTTCGAGTGGCGTGTCCTGGCCATTTTGCGATCTGCAGCACAAACCTCCAAGAAGCAGCATAAAAGAATACTGGCTAATGAACGAGAGCACAGGAACTCTTGAGAAGAGCTTATAAAAATTAAGTACCAAAGTTTAAATAAACGGATTACCATAGAATTGATTTGCTACATCAATCTGGCCACCTTTTGCTGATACATCATTCCTTCCTCAAAGGAGAAGAGCCACTGTTTCGAAACAACTAATTAAACATTTTGAACCATGGCCTTACAAGGGGAGCAGGGCTGCACTGCTCTCTCCTGTCTCCCGTCTCTCACCGAGCGATTCCTCACTGCAGCGTGAAAATCGTTACCCTGCGTTAAACAGGAGACTGAATTTATAGTCAAATCAAAACTAAACAAAGTGGCTTCTACAGCCGCCATCTCTGAGCACATTCCAGTTTCAGGCAAGGGCATCTTCTCTTCCTTCATTAAGGTAGGATTGGAGGAACCAAAATGCAATTGCTTTTCCCCATGCAGGGGGAGGGAGGCTCCTGCTCTGCCGGCGCGGCCTCCCCAGGTGAGGATTTCCATTACAGTCACGGGCTGTACAATCTGATAGAGGCTGCACACAACTCATATGCATCTGCAAAGGAGGTTTCTCTTTCAAAAGGTCAGATGCCTTCTCAGATAAGAACTTTCTCAGATGTTAAGCTTTGTCCACTGACTCATCTTGATAGGAAGCTCTTTAAACCAAAAACTACCTTTGGGCCCTCAAGAACTTCTCTGCCAGTCTGCAGGTGAGAGTGACACAGCCTTTGCTGTTAACTCGGGCCCCGACTCAGCAACACACTTCAGCACATACTCAACTCAAGCCCTGTGAGTAGCCCTATCCAAGGCAAAGGTAAACAATTTTTCCATATTAACACAACCAGTTGCATGCTTAAAAATTCAACACCATAATTTAAGCACTTTCTAATGCACCTCCAAAAGGAACATCTCAAGAAGTCATTGAGTTGCATAAAATTACATATGCACCTCATCATATTCACTCCAGCAGAAACTCTTGTACTCCAGAAATCTCAACACATACTTACATCTCCAATCATCCAGCCTGACCAGTGACTAAACCGAGATGTTGTATCTGCCTAAAAAAAAGGCCCAGGGACACTTTGTAGCTCAAGCAACAGGCTGCAGTGATGCCTCCATCAGAGTGGATGGGAGACAGCAGTGCCAAGGGAGGAGAACGGTACGTCCCTCAGTAAGTGCCACAGGTGCAGCTGCAATGCCTGCCAAGTTGCCTCACTAAATTCTTACGATGTTTTTACTCAAAAGTTTGTCCTGCTGCTTCTTCTTACATATAAGAGACATTAGTTCAGACACAGAAATAGAAACCAGAAAGTACATAGTTTCAGTGCTGGCCTTCTTTGTAACCATGAGCAAACTACTTTAATCTCTGCTTCAGTCTCCCTGCCTTTATTAATAAAGCAGAGACAGTAAAACTTATTTCACCTAACTCATACATCTTTTGTGAAGATGAAATGCTTGTTCTGGGTAAAGTACTTGGAAGATGAAAGACATCAAGTAAATATTAATCATAGTCACCACACCTACCAACAGGATCTCCAGCACGCTGATTTGGATCCGTGTTTGAAGAGTCTTTCTTTGTGCAATTCAGGAACTATGCTTTCCTGGAGTAGTAGAGCTGAATTAAAGCTAATCAAGAGTTCCCATGTTAATCGGCCTTCTAGCCTTCAGAAGATCATAAGAAGAATGATGCTTCTATTTCAAAAGACAGCACAGTGCCACAGAATGATTTACATCAAACTGGCTGAAGCCCATTTACAGCATGGTCCTGGAGGAAACTATAGGAGTTCATCCACCGACATTCATCTTAGAGCATACACACTTGTAAATCAGCTTCCATTCAGTAATGAAATGTCGAGTGACTCATTCTTTCTACGTGTGAAAAAGCTCTCACAGAGAACCAAAAAATCTTATACTTTCCTGTCTGCCTTTATAAACACTGAATTACATCTCCTTACTTCAGAGAAGCTACAATGCTTCAGAGCCAGCTGTACAAGAGAACATTACCATCTTAGGTTGGCAGACTCCAAGGCCACTTTAAGATCCCAAATTTCTGTTGAAGGAGATTTGGGAAGATGGTTCATTAGCAGCCCAGCTGATCTTCTAAACCAGCTTCCCGGACACAGCGAGACGCACTGATCTCACCAGACGTGCCCATGAGGCTGGCCCCGGGAAGGTTAGCGATGCTGCTCTGGGTGATTTTGCTGTTCCATGTGGATCGAGTGCCACATTATTTTTTTTATGTCTTAAGCAACTTCTACTGGCAGGTTAGCCAGGTGAAAGTGTTCTTTGCTATTTCTATCTGAACTGGTGAATTTACACAACATGGAAAGCAGCACAGACATACCTTGACTTTTGTCCCAGTGTTAGCACTGGCTCAAAGCCAACTGACCCATACCACAGCTGCACACTGAATCTGTTGCATGTTTCACTCAGCTGTTCAGTGGATGGGCTGCTCAACCACTGCACTCGCCCAGAGAAAAACCCTTCTAACAAAATAAACCAAACCCAACACATACCCGTGGTCATGGGGCAGTCAAGGTGTGCAGCCTTGGCACCATGCCTGCTCCCCCCTACAGCTCTGCCTGCCTCTGAAGAGGCAACACAGGGTTAGCTCCCTGGAGCATCTCTTGACTGCTGCTAAGAGAGGCCAGTTTCTCCAGCAGAGCAATCACAACAAAGGTATGAAAGCAGAAGTACAAGGGAAAAAACAAGAGTCAGAAACTTAAAAGACAATGGAGATAAAGAAAAGCAATGGCTGTAAGTCTGTGTCGAAGGAGAACAGAACAACTTCGCACACAGAAAACATTCACTGCCTGAGTGGAAGCAACAGGAGATGCTGGACCTGGCAGACCAGCCACATGAGGGACCCCAGCCCTCCTGAGATGGTCCTGGACCTGTTGTGCCTCCCTCCTCCCCCCAGATACCTGCCCGTCTTCCTTGGCTCTCCCTTGGTCTCCTTGGCTTTGCCCTCCCTTCGGTCCCAGCCCATCCCTGCTCTCTCTCCCCTACCATTGCCTCCTCGTACTTTGGACCTCTTCACCTCTCTGCCCTGAGGTCTCTGGCTCTCCATCGGCGGCTCTGGTGGCACCAGCCCATGCAGCCGGGCCAGTGGCAGAGAGCAGCTCAGCTCACGCCTGCAGTGCTGGTCTGCCTCCTCGCCGGGACAAACAAGCAAATTATGCTACAGACACAGTGCTATGCTCCAAAAGGAAATGACCACCTGATGTTATTGCTTAACCTTTCTTAATAATGAACATGTATTTCTTGAAAGTATATGCCACCTAATCCTCTCGGCATCACAAACATGTACAACAGGTAATTTAAGTTAATCAAGCCCTGCACAAGTACCAGCATCCAAAATCAGTTCCACGCAGTCAAGGGGTTTTCTTACACAGCAGCACTTGCTGTTGTGCTACAGCTCACAGTATTTCTGTGCATACTTTTGTTACAAATGATGCCAGACTGTATGTAGCCTGGCACATGGGCATCAGAACAAACCAGTCCAAGTGGATAATTTGGATTTCAAACTGCCCCTGCGGACATTCACTCAAGTGCTCTAGTTCTGGCTAGATTTTGGGGTGCTGTGGAAGGGGGGGAGAAGAGCTGAGAAGGGGAAAAAAAGGAATGTGTAGATGGTGTGTAGAGCCAGAACGATTTTAAAGGTAAAGCAATCAAGACTACCTAAGTCAAGCTTTTTTCCAGGTACGTCACAGTGACAGAGAAGCAAGGTGGTGAAGAATAAACAGCTCTGCCAGAAACATTCAAGATTTTCATAGCTTATAACCAACAGAAGACACACACTTCTCCAAAACACAGAGCACACCCCTCAGCATCCAATTAATGGTGGTGTGTACAGTGAACATCCTTATACTAATTGACTGGTCCAATAGCCATAGCTGCCCCCAAGCATTTCTGGAAGAAGCATTTCTGCAGCAGCACTGTGCAGAAATGCTTCACATTTATTAACTTGTTTGGTTTTGATTGTTGGATTGGTTCCCTATTCCCAAGGCACTTAGATTTATTCTTTTAGGTTAACACTACAAACTAATCAAATCACTCTGTTAGAGCTGACAGACTGTAGGAGCCCTGAAGGGGAGGGGAGAGTGGCATCAGAAGAAACATCTGCAGTTTCTCTTACATCCTTCACACTTGCCCTAAACTTTAGATTTGACTCATCTGTATCTCTGGAATTCAAGAATATTGAACTTTAACTGACATGGAAAGTTATTTAAAGATGCAGGACCTTCACTTGAAATTAAGGCTGATCTACCTTCCGGGATCAGGGACCAAGATTCATTTCTCAAAGACTGAAAAGCCCTAATGCACTCTTCTTCTGCTTCAAGTCAAACACAAGTGTTGCTGCAACCAAGAAAACCTTCCAATACCATGTAAAGTTCAAACCAACCAATAAATAAATAAGAAGAGGAGATGAGATGGAGGATTCAGATGTGCCTTTGTGCCCTCCCATAGAATGTGTAGAATAGGTAAGAACAGGAAGACAAAGGAGATGGCTCAGAGAGTCAAGATTAATATGGAAATTGAGAAAAAGGGCATGCCTTTGGTTGGATGTTGACTGTCTCTTCGGTATATTTTATTTTGAGCAATGCAATATTAGAAAATGCTTAGCACAGAAGCCTTGATGTGGAAGACAAAGAGATTTATTTTTGATTTAGACAAATTCCAATGTCCTTGTCTAATGTTACTCAATTAAAATTAGAGATAAATTAGTGTTTGCATGGTGTGTTCAAAAATAATTTGAATGACCCACTGCTCGAAGTATGGGAAGGGTCCTCTGTCATTAAAATCCAAACATATTTCATTTTAGACTGTACTGAGACTGACAGGGTGAAGCTTGAAGAAAATCACCCAACAGTTTTTGTTTTCCAATTGAGAAAAACAACAAAACAAAATTTCATGGAGCCTGTGATCAAATAACCTTACAGAGTTTGGATTTAATACAACAACAATGTCAGGCATTTCTATGTAGTAGCATCAAAACTAGATATTTACTGCTCAGTAGTGAGTAACCCTTTGAAAGGGGAGGAACACAAATTCCTTTTTAATGAATCACCATTTGGCAGTCAGAGATCAAAACCTTTTGCCTGTATTTCTGACTAGAAGTCTGTATATACTTGGTTATTTTCAGTCTGTGTGACTTATTTTCTTAATTAACTGTGTTGATTTAAATAAAGTAAGTTAAATGAACAGGAAAAGCGAAGTCCTTAAAAGTACCTGATCATCAGCATGATCTGCTAGGTTACTGAAATATCAGATTAATTCAGAAATTATTTCCATATATCAATTTAGAATTGTGGAAATCCTCATAAGAGTTAAAGTAATCAAAGCAAAAAGAAATTATACTTAATATGTATTTTGATAACCACATGATTGTTGCATAATTATTTTTCTCTTGTGTGAGTGGAACTGTATGACAAATGTCTTCATTAAATAATCATTTGCTTAACTTTGCCCAAAACTTAACTTATAAAGATCTGCAACAGAGAATTAAACACTAAAATACATGCCTGAGAGTACATGCCATTTTTGTCTTTAAATATTTTCCTTTCCCCTACATCAAATCCTGAAGTTTCAGCAAAGAAAAAAAAAAAAAAAAAAAAGAAGGAACATACTATGATGTGATGTCAGGGGAAGAGGAAAAGAAAAATCCACCTGCATTGGCATTATAGCTGAAGCAAAGAAATAGAACAGTAATACACACTGAGGGGTCTTAGAGTAAGATGCACTTGCCTTTATTTTGTATATGATTTCCAACTATGTGAAAAGTCCCCAAAGGCTTCAGCTAGGAACAAGCCAGCAATCTCCAAATTGTTATATGAAAACTCACATCCACAAAGATTAGAGCAGGGACTTAACACTCTCTCCACACAGCTACCGAACAGCCATCCCATGTAAGTATGGATCAGCAAAACCATCTCCATACCTTACTGTCAGCTCACTGAACCATCCCATCCCTTACATCAGTTGCTCTTAATTTATGTTCAATTTACTTGTAGATTGGAAGTAATTAGAGTAAATAATTACAGTAACTACTTACAGTTTGGGAATTGAGAGAACTGAAGAAAGAAGTCAGAGAAATAACCTGATCTACTACTGTAAAGAGAATCAATCATCCATCTCCTTCCATTAGTCTTTTTGGCAATCCTGTGTCACTGTTGTCACAAGCCTGGATAACGATGCCACATTAATTCTCCTTTTGAGAAAGGGACTACAAGATTTGACTCAGTAACTGCGTCCTATCTGACCTTGGAGAATCTTGGGGGGAGGTTTCCCATCAAACGCAGTTACAATTTTTACTGAAGGAGAATTACTGAGTTAGGCCCACCCTTTGTAACTCGAATGCACGACACAAAAAAACACAATCTTCTGTTTTAGAAATAAATCGCCAGTACATAACCAGTGATTTTGCAGATTCAACCCTATGCAGGAAATTACAGCTTCAAAGTAATTTCGAGAAGCCTGCTCAGAGGTGATGGACACTGGGCAGAACGAAGAGACAGCCACAAAAAATTTCTTATGTAACAACAGCAGTTCTTCTAACCAGGTTTACTTGAACTGGGAATAGACTGCATTTCCCAATCCAAACCTTCCCAAAGGAACAAAAACCTTTGTTATAAATATTACAGAACACAGAGCAGGAAAAGAAGAAAGTCATTCTATGTTTCATAACAGAAACAGGCTCACTCCCTTCCTTCAAGACTACACGCTGCTCTCAATGCAACGTGAGCTGCGGCATCGCTGATGTCAGTGTGAGCAGGCAGAAGAGGACATATGGCCTTTTGTACTGTTCCCAACATGCCGCGTGCTTAAAAAAAAAATTAAAAAAAAAAAAAAAGAAATCATTATCCAGGCTGGAAAAAAACCAAGCCATTGTAAATGTTTGTTTATTGCAATTTGGAAGACCTTTTTTAGAAAAAGCAACAAACTACCCTTAGCTGTGTAATCCTAAAGCCAAATGGCAGATGGGAATCAAACAGAAACAATGTATTATTTGGGGAAACAAGGAGTTATTTCGGGGACACTTTTTCTGCCCTGCTTATTTGAGTATTTCTCTGTAACTAAGTATCATTTCTATTACTGTGGCTATGACTAACGAGTTAACAACTCTATTTACACTAGTACTGTTGTATCATTAGAAACAACAAGATTATGTACTTTAATTCTAATGCCAGCACAATTATTTTAACACCAAGTGTGTCAGATCTGACTCTATACCCCCTAAATTAATTTCAGAGTAGTGGCTAAATAAAATGACATACTTCTTTGTGCTTTTGTTATAACACGCTCATGTGCAGCAAACTGTGAAGAAAATGTAGTAATTAGAGGTTAAATTAATCCCTGACAGACAGGCAGCTTAGTAAAGCTGGGCCCTCTTCAGAAAACATAGCATAAAGCTTGCCAGTCTTTCAGAATTAGGCACAAAGAACATGCAAGATTGGCAAGTCCCTCACCACTGCAATCCAACCAGAGGGTAACGCTGAAAAGTCGAAGTAAGTCTTTGAGCAGCCAATACTACCAGGCTGATCTTGTGACAAATGTGATTTAGAGCTCCAAGCAATTGTTGCTGCAGCCGCTCTAACTGCCTGATCAGGATCAACCACTTGAAATTAAAGACAGCCTTTTGCACAGTAGAACAGGCTTCTAACCACCATATAATCAACCTCGAGACGTTAATAAAAGCGAACAATGGCATTACATTTCATAACATAACTAGAAAGTTACCTTGCTGCTTCTGATTTTAATGCCGGCAATGGATTTCATTGCCCACAACAGAGTAAACGCTCTGTGTTATTCTGAAAACAATAAATGGGTATGTCTCAGATAGGTGTAACTCCCAAACCTGCCTGGAGTTCTGAAGTACTTATTTCTAGAGAAAAAGAAACTTCCACACAAACGCAAAAGAAAAACAAGACAAAAGAGGCAGCCAGCTCATGTTGGTGATAGCCAGTAAGCTTTCTTCTGTGCATGTCAACAGGAGTAAATGTTTTTTTATGATCTCTCTAGCTGTGGCATGACAAAAGTAGCTGCTTTTTGAATCCACACAAACACAGCCTGTTATCAGAAGGGGAGACACTATAGGGTGCTTGCTCTGTGCTGGGCAAAAAGCACCCGGGCTTCCCCATCCTGACAAATCCTGGCACAGGAATTGCAGAGGCAACACCGCATCCGTCCCACTTGACTTACGCGTTACCTCCGAAGGTGGAAGGTGCAAAGAACTGCCTTCCCCCTGGGCTGCCACTGATGCCACTCAATAGATTGCCTGACATGGGGTGAAACAATAACGTAGTTAACACCCTCCCCTGCCGAGGTAATCTATATCATGTCTGCGACAGGCCAAGCCCCCAGCTGTCCCTGCCTGAACGGGAAAGCACAACAGGCACTTGCAGTTGGATCACCAGGTAAATTCAAAAGAAAAAGGGAGAGGGGAGGAAAAGAGGGGGAAAAAGGAAAAAAAAAAAAGGGGGGGGGGGGAGCCTGTATTACAAGTAAAAGCAAAACAGGGGGCTTGTGGAGACTGGAGATCAGTGTGGGAGTGCATTAACACCACCGGTATTTCTGTCCTACCCAGATCATCAATTATTAACAAATTAGGACATGCCTGATGGGGTACTTATGTAACATTTCTTTATCAATAAAACTGCCAAGTCCCTTGAAGGGAAAAGCAGAGCAGTTTTCAACAAGTCATAATATGATGCCTTCCTCTGGACAGGGTACAACGGTGAATTCTGGTTTCCCCCTCCTCAGCCTGACCACCCATTCCTACGAGCAATTTCGGCCAGGCTGGCAGCCCCTGCTTGAAGCCCAGGGCACACCCCAGGGGCACACCCAGCCTCCCTGAGCAGCAGCCCTTTAATCAGGTCAGCGCTTATCAATGGCTCATTGTAGGGATGAGGCAGCGCTGGGAGTAAAGGGCTATACGAAATCCGCACCCCCCCAGCATCTCCCTCGCCTGGGCCCCACTGGCCCCACGGAAACAGCCATCGGCCACGCACTCCCTGGGCACAGACTACATCCCCCAGCCAGTCCAGCTGGCCGGGCTGCACGGCAGGGAGAGGAGGATGGAAACCCACAACTCTTTTCCTTGCTATACCCTTTGGGCACAACTGTTCCTCCACAGGAGCAAAGGGCCAGAGAAAATTCAGGCTGCAGAGACAACAGCCTTGGCCCTGCTTCATTTCCATTTCTCTTCCTCCAACAGGTGACACTAAGCAGGGTGGAGGGCACAAAACAATCTACCGTCCCTGCTCAAGGGCCTGATCCTTCAGCCCGTAATTCTAGGATCACATCTAAGTCTCATCTACTGGGAAGAACTGCTAGGCTGGGCCCTGAGAGGAGAAAGACTGGTGTACTCTCCTGGTACCCAGCCTCACAAACACCTTTTAGTTCATCCAAGATGCACACCAACGTAAACAGCTCTAAAATGAGCTACTGCAACTTTGCAAGCAAATGCTGCACAAAATCAGTATTTTCCTCTTGAAGCAATGACGTGGTGATATATTTTCTGCCATATAAAAGAAGAAAATTATTATCGTCGAGGAGACTTCCCAAGAGGAATAAAGACTCTTCATAGCTCATTTGCATTTGCTAGTTATCCCTCTCTGACTGCATCACTCTCTGGTAGCGCAACTGGTGACTTCAAAAATGATGGAGTCACATCCCAAGAGTCATGAGCCCTGCTTATGCTATCACCCTGAGATATGCTTTCATTTTGAACAGAGCTAACAGGCTGTTCCACAGCAGCTGCAATGAAAAGTATCTACCAGAAGAGAAGGACATAAGGTGAAACCTTTACTGACAAGAGACTTCGATTTTCTGAGCAAGATACTAGCAGTAATAATAAAGAACATGGGAAGGAGACCATGATGCAAGCACAGACTGTTTCGCAAAGTTTCCCTTCAGTCTCTGGTAACCCTGAAATGCCTTACAGAAAAGTTAGAACTGTGTTATTGATCACTGCCTGTTCTGCAGGGCCATGGTATTTCTTTTTGTTTGTTTACTTCTTTTTTTTTTTTTTTTTTTTTAATAAAGCAGCATTGTTCTTTTTCTGTTTTCACTTAAAACAATACTCCAGTATCTTCCAATATCCGGTCCAATCCGAAACAACACTAATGAGGGTGGTACTAAACACCTAAACAGTTTCTTCATGTATCTGTTCAGCAATGGCCTTTTGGAGAACAGCCCTTTTATGAGTGCACAAAAGAAAACTTTTCACTAAGAGGACACAACAGTATGGTGCACATTTGGCATTTTACAGCAATGCTCTAAAGTTCCCCTTCAAAATTACTGGCAAGGAAGGAAGTCCTGCATAATTTTAGCACTCAACATCTGAAAAAATTAGAACAGTCCCAACTGTTCTTTGAGATGTATAAAAGAACAGTTGAAAAACTTACAGTTGACTGGTGCTACCTAGGTTACCCGTCAATGGCATTGAAACTGGTATATTATTAAGAGAGGTGTATGATGGGAATTGGTTTATTGTGCTGATCCATAGTAACCAACTCCTGTTCGTCCATCATTTATCTCTCTCACCAGCGACATATGGGTTTGTCTATTCACACTCTCAGCATTCTCTCTGCTCCAACAAACAGTCAGCCTTTTCTGCTGGGATAAGGAGATTTTTTAGTTACATCCATTATGTGCGTATCAACATTTATGGCAGGAAGATAATTGCCAAAGAGCTCAAGGGGATAAAAGCTCCCTCTTTATAACACAAACCCCCTTAAAAAAATCAATATTG
Source organism: Megaceryle torquata (assembly GCA_024611175.1). Taxonomy (NCBI): domain Eukaryota; kingdom Metazoa; phylum Chordata; class Aves; order Coraciiformes; family Cerylidae; genus Megaceryle; species Megaceryle torquata. Next base: position 2,809 of record JANIJG010012797.1, on the reverse strand, counting down.
ATATAAAACAGTTCAACGCAAAGCCTTGGTGTGTCTTCTGCTTCCTTCAGTTCAAAATACTTTTTTTTTTTTTTTTTAACATAGCAAGTCAAACTGGAACATCAGGTAGAAAGCCTTCGTCATGAGCTACACTACTGCTCTTCCCATAGAGGAAAAAATAGCAATGTACAATATTAATTGTTCCTTAAAGAAGTGAGTGGCAAATGTGTCAGATATAAAGAGGGCTCCTTGGAGAGGCGCCAGCATCATTTAAACTGATTTAGCTATCTTTTTTTGGAGAACATACCAATTACTAATGAATTGTAACTTACAGTCACCTTCACCTAAATGTGGAAAAATGCTGACACTCAGAAACAGCCAGCACGAGGGAACAATGAAAACCTGGGGATCCTGCCTTTTTTCTTATTTAAGGAGCTCAGCCAGCCTTCTCCTACTCCATCCCCCAGTTTGGATAAATCCATTTGTCACAGCTTCTACAAGATTTACTTCACTTTCCCATGGCTACATACTCATAAAAGTTATTTTAAGCGACTTTCATCAGAGTAGCAAGTAACATAGAACATTTATTGATTAAATGACTGGGAACCAGTGAGTTGCACTGTACTTAACCTACAGGACAACTCTGAGATTTTACTTACTGTTACCCTTGCCCCTGTGTTACCTTCTGCCTTACTAACTTTCATCTCTCATGAAGCCAGTTATTAGGTCAATCCTTGTCCTACAGTTGCATCCAGGCAGGTTAGTGACTATTTAAGTCAGGGCAAGAGTGTCAGCCTGACACCTTGGATCATGAATCCTTGCAGTAAATCTTCCTGTATGTTCAGAAAGCATCTTGCAGAATAGCTCCCTAATCCCATTTTAAATCTGCTACCACAACGTAGCATTTGTAACAAGGTCAGTAAAAAAACCCCAAACATTATGTATTTCTAAGTCACTTCTACTGGTGTAATGGGAAGCCATACAAAAGAATGCAAAAAATATAACTGCCTCCTATAATTTCTAATCCCCCCCAACCCCTTTAACAACTACTTTAGCTTTAAAGAAATCCAAGAAACTTTGCAGGTTCAAACTACGTAGTTTCAAGGGACTAAAAGTGAAGCCCTGCCAATATTTGCTTTTCTGATTCTTAAGCATTAGCTAAAAAGGATTAAAAATAGAGATGAAAAAAACAAGTTAAACCAAACCAACCAAACAAAAAAACAACTCTGAAAATAAAAAGCTAAATTAAATTTGAACTGCTCAGTTATAAACATTAAACAGCTTTTCACTCACGCGAGAGGAGCTGTTAACTGCATGTTACCTGCCTTACAATATATACTATTTGTTTTTTATCCCTGAGCAACAGACTATTTCCTGGTTGAGTTTAAAAACTCAGTGACGTTCCAATTTCAACCCACACATGTGTGTCACTGTCAACGTCAGTGGCAGGAAAACATTAGAAGTCACCCCTTGCTAATGCTTTCCTAACATGGAATTTCCTTGTATCTCGCTCCGTCAGCCCACCTCCTCCCTTCAGCTGAGAGCATCTTTCCCAAATTGCTGGGTTTTGTGTTATTTTTTTCCCTTCCAAACATATGGCAGGGAGAGTGAACTGAAAATGGTCAGTGCCAGAACTAGATCGCTGCTTTTTTAGGTGCTAGCGTGTAACTTACTCAAACTGCTCTTCCCTGCCTTGACACCGGAGAGCGCGGCCGGAGGCAGCCCCGGGGCTGGGCAGCTTCTCCCGCCGGCGCTCGCCTCCCGAGCTCCCGATACCCCCACCGCACCAGCGCCGCCTCCACCCCGCTGCTCCCTCTGCTTGCACGGCAATGCACACACGTATGTTCCGGCGAGTAGCCCCCTTTGGGGGTGGCGGAGAAAAGCCGCTACCGGCGCAGAGGGGGGTGCAAGGCCCCCGCTTCTCCGGGGAATGCCCGTGTCCCTGCCGCCGAGCCGGGGGGGGTGGGGTGGGTGGGGGAGAGGGTAAGAGCCAGTCAGCTGCCCAGGGCCGGGGGCAGCAAACAGCTGCTGGGTCCGGCAGGTTCAAGGCCGTTCCGGGTCCCTCTGTCCTAGAGACACCATATGGCATCCCGCACATCAGCAGCTTTATTTCCCCATCAGCTCGGCCCAGAGGGGGAGCTCCTGGAGGGACAACCCCCCTCTGCCCCCGGGGCACAGGCATTAGGCATTACCCAGGGATTACAGGGCTAAGCAGGGAAACACTCACATTATATAACAGGGGGAGTATTTCGCCCCTCCCGGCGCTCCCACACCCCTCCCTCCCCCCCCTTCCCTCCCTCCCCCCAAACCGGGGCGGCCGCACGGCAGCGGGAGGCGGCCGGAGCGGCGGCGGGGGGGAGCCCGGCGCCTCCGCCCCCGGCTCGGGGAAGGGACCAGACGCAGTTAATCTCCCCGCTGGCGGGTCGGAGGAGGGACTGCGGGGTGTCACCCCCCCTCGGTGCCGGAGGAGGAGGAGGCGGCGGCAGGCTCTTCGTGCAGCGCCCGTGCCGGGAGGCTCCCTACAAGCGGCCGGTGCCCGACAGGCTCATCGGCTTCCGACGGGAAGAGGCGAGGCGACCGCGCGTCCGCACGACGCACCGGGGATCGCGTCGGGCCGCGGCTCGGCGGCGCCTCCCGGCCCCCGCTCCCCAGCCCCGGGCTCCGCCGCCTTTCACCCCCCCGCCGCCCTGCCGCGAGCACCGTGGAAAACAAAAGCGGCCTTTTAATTTATTGTTCCGGGGGGGGAGGGGGGGGAAGGGGGGGGGGGGGGGGGGCCCGGGGGTGGGGGGGGGGACAAAGCCCCGTTTGGGCCAAAGAGGAGCCGGGCCCC
>JANIJG010012796.1:5755-33279 GCA_024611175.1 Megaceryle torquata | reverse complement strand
ACATGTACCTTGGTTTATACATATTGTAATACTATCTTATATATTTTTTCTTTTAAGACTTCTAGTCCTGATGCTACTTACAGCATTTTTTTTCATGTGCAGTTTGTCTGAGACTTTAATCAGAAGTCTGTTCACCTGCACAACAGCTGGAAACTGCTGTCCTGTCTCCTGAGTGAATTTGTACCAGGATTTTCATAGGTGCTACATACCAATAACAATTACTGATCATTGTGAAGATCATCCCTAATTGATGGCTCTTTCAATGTCATTTTTGAACACATTCCATAGTTTTCTTTAAGCTCAGAGAACCACAGTACTGAAGAAGAAAAAAACCAAAGAGGCAGATTTCAGAGCAACAATTTGATAATATATTGAAGTTCTATCCTTACACATGCCAATTTTTCTAGTTTTAACTGAGTCTCTCTCTTAACTCCCAATTAAATCACAAGATATATTTTGAAAGCTACCTCTGAGAAAGAATCCTAGACATCTAGGACCTATGATAAGAAAATATGCACTCTGCAATCTTCAGCAAAATAGAACATGGGGGAGATATTGAGGGCAGCATTCAGAATTCATTATTTCAGTCCCTGTGAAGAGAATCTTCTCTTAAAAGCAGTAGCAATTATGTGTAGCTTTTATAAACATGAATCCAAGTTGTACACAGTTCCTTAAAAAATGACTAAAATCTGGAAGCTTTTTCTGATGACTGCGCAAGTCAAACATCATCCAGTTAAAAAACAACAGTAAGCACAAAAAAGGTATCTAAGTTTAGTGTGATATGATAAGAGAACACTAGGAATCTGCTTAAATCATGACAACTATAACCTAATGCTGGGAAGAAGAAAGTGAAGCAATATTTCTTAAATCCTTACATGCAACACACCTTACTCCCTGTGGTTATCAAGCAAGCTTGCTTTTCCAGAGATCTCTCCAGGTTACACCAGATACCAGCAAGTATCACACGTTGCAAAATGCCATAGCAGACAGCAATCTGATTAGAACCGTAGCATTTCATTTGCAAACAATCTACTTCAGTTACAGATTAACAGAAAGGATTTAATTCATTGAAGGAGAAAATTATTAGCTGGGAAAAGCAAAGTATCAAAAAAAGTGTGCTAGAAATTACAGGAAAACCTCCAGACCTGATAGTAGTGCATGTTTTAGCTTTTGCATACAGTTTATCATTTTTATGTGGGAAGTTTCATCAAGACCAATTATACTTTCCAGAGATTATTAACAGCTTCACCCTGTCCCATGAAACAACACAGCAATTTTACTGAATTGTAAAAGTCAGCTCAACACCTCTGAAGTCAGGCCTCCAATATGCTTAGTAGACATGATGAAATAATGGGACCAACTGGGAACAGTGGAATTATAATCTAATAGATTAAACTGTTTACGACTGCTACCACAGAACCGGTGATAAAGGAACGAGGTGGTAATGCCTTTTCCCACTTCTGCTAAGAATCATACTCATTATCTGCTTCAGGGTCCACTTCACTAGCAGATCCTGTTTGAATAGCACTCGTGTTTAATCAACAATATGTGAAACTGATTTAAATCTATGATTTAAAAAGAGGAATAGAAAAAAATCTGTAGAATCTCCTGCCAAGCTTACAACAAACAGCAAGTTTCAACAATTCCACCCCTTCTTCCTTTCACTACTCAGAGGCATACAAATGTCAGGTAACTGCTGCAATTTAATATCTTTAGCAACATGTGACCCAGCAGACCTAAGAGTATTTGTGTATTCCCATACATAGATACATGCACAAGGCATCACAAGCCTAATTTACTAGCATATTATACAGCCCATTGTAACAATGGGGGGATTCTACAGAAAGAGATCTCCGTGTCAGACAGCAAGAAAAGCTTTCCTGAATTTCTTCCACCTGGCAATCACTGTAACCCTAGTCACTTTTCAAATTGTTAAGGCTCATAAACTATTTTACTGGAAGTGTGAATAAGCAGAAAGACCCCCGTATTAAAAATATGATTGAAAACAGGAAGTCTTAGCACACCATCTGCAGTGATTGCACTCAAATATTTATTATGTTAAGTTCCACCAAGGAACAGTCAATAAGCTTTGTCAGAGAGCTGATGAGAGTTCAGAGGAGAAAGCTGTGTGTCAAGCAGCTTGTGACAGTATAAAGAGACTACAGAAATATATGCGTCCAAGGGGAGAGCTGTCAGGCACTTAGAAGTTGGAATATAGCATTCAGTCACTCTCAGTTTTATGAATACGTGCTGGATTACTACATGAAAGGAAAGTGCAGTTCTAGCGATACTGTGTGTTCTGCAATACAGGTGTGTCTGCTGCCAAGCATGACCTTCCTGACAAGCACTGTATCCTCATCTCAGTGCCCCGATTCTCAGCGATACTTCACAGTCACTTTGACAGTGCATACAGACTTGCTCAGAATATTGTTTTATAGCTTGTGATAAGAATGAATGCCCAAAAGTAGAATGACTAATCTCAAAAAAAGGTTGAAACTCATTTTGTTCCTCTTTCACTGTTTCTTAAAGCTCTATTCTCAACAGATATAGACTTCTAACTTTCTAACATTATCTTCCAGAGGCATCTAAAGATCAACAGCTATCTCCTGAATAGGATTTCAAGTGTTCTGTGCTTCAGCTTGTCTCCTGTGCAGACTGCCCTGCCAGTTTTTTTTCAGCAGTTGCCATTGTCTGGTACAATGGGCCTGGGTTACCATTTATCAGACCTGTTCTTCCAGCTAGTCTACATTCCTTGCCCTTACCATTTCCAGGATGGGGAGATCCTTTATGAAGATACTTCCTGAGCCTACCGAAGGGGCATGTTCCCTCTTCAAGAAAACAGTAACAATCACTTTAATATAAATTTAATACTGAAACAAATGCTTTGAAAAATATATTTATTAATAGTTGTGATATAATGATCTTTTCCTCTTAAGCTTCTTGGTTCCAAGAAAAAACCCAACATCTTTCTACACTCTAGCTGGATTCATTCTTTTCCAAAATTTTTGTATCTGCAACTTTTGCTGCTCTCTGAAAATTCAGTGCAAGCTCTGGTGAGTAGTTTTACTGAAAATTAATTTAAGAGTTTAGCATTGTGCACAACCCACATGTAAAATTTATTAAAATGTAAAGGGTTAGAAATTAGTAATAATAATTTAAAAAACTTCGTAACTAAAAAGTAGTTCAGCAAGCAAAATGGTATTTTTGTCTAGGAAGATACCTCACCCTCTCTTACAACTTTTCTCACAATGACATTTTTCAGCCATTTCATATATTCCCAGGTATAGGTTCTCAGAGTCTCTACAGAATGAAGGTGTGCTCAGCAGACCAAATATCACAAAGCTCCTGATTGATGCACCCCTAACTGTGATAACCATAAATAATGCTTTGAATTCACTCTAAACAAGAGAGGAACAATGTACTGAATAGTATGAATGCCCTCTGCAGGTAGAACAAGAAATCACTGTAATTCTGTGCTTGATTTCAGTTTATTTTGTTTATTAAGTAGGTGCTAAATAAACAAGTTTATGTTAAGTCTTTATTAGCCTCTTCTGACATTGTCTGAGAATTGTAAATGGTACAGTGGTATCTCCTGATAATCGTTGATGGGCAGTTGATTATCACAGAATTTTCACCAGTCATAAAGGCAGGCTGCGTCTATACAGTTGAATATAAATCAGCATGGAGCAAGACTGAACCCTGCACACTTTTTCATCTGTGCTGCTTAACTGTTACAACACTCCTGGTGTGGCTTAACTGTACCAGACAGTATTCTTTCCCATACCCTCTGTATAATGCTATCTACGAGTATTTTACCAGTCCCGTGAACTGCTGCACATCCTTTGCTTCGTTCTAAATACGTTGAGCTGAAAACACACACTCTCTCTCATGCACACACAACTTAGGCCTAGAGCCAGAGCAGTACTGTCTTGTCCAGGGGACAACGGATATGTGTTGTGGATATAACCAGATCTAGTGACCAGGCCCCTCTCTCTAAAGACCTGATAACCTACTGCAAGAACCAGGTTTTGAGGTAATCAGTACTGCATTTTCTTGAAGGGCAAACTTAGTTTGGGTCCTTAACACCACATGTTAGGCAGCCCACAAGCATCAGGTGAAAATAACTTCCCGTTTAAGCTATTATCGAAACAGATAAACTACCAGGCTTACATAGTCCTGCACTGAGCATACTGCTGTCTCTGTCCACTACATGTTGCCAGAGGTTTCAGAGCCTCTGTCACAGAAATCTATTCTCCACAGAAAAAAACAGCAGTCAGCAACTATCACATGCCTGAACGCCCTGACATTCAGCCCCATGACCTCCACCTCAGCATATCCATGCACCCAGTTTAAGAGAAGAATGATCTCATCCCCTAGCCAAAAATGAATGTCAGTAAAACTGTTTAAAGACTATTATGAATTTAGAGCAGGAAGCAAGGCTTTCAAGCAGTCTTTACTGGAATAAGAGGACTGATGGACACTATGTGGAGTGCAGTAAATGTCCCATGCAACATGAGTTAGAGAGCAACAAAAGTACTAAAAAATCAAAACAAAGAAAGGATGGTAGTGTGGCAAAGAGAAATCTGCAGCCATGCTTAATTTTAATAGTCACCATCATCCTTGTTATTTCCAAAGGAGCTCCTGACCACTTCCATGAGAACATGCCCAAAACATCTTGTTTTGGGGTAGATTAACTCTAAGGAATGGCCTTGATTTCAAGCTGCACATAAGCTGCAGTTCTAACTTCATATGCAGTACAGAGTAATAGCTGCATTCAAAGATTCTAGCTGTATAAATTACTTGCTTGCATTTTTTCCCTAACTCTGCCATGGAAGCTCAGGTAATGCATATAGTCCACAAAATCAATAAATGCTTGTCTGGTTACTAAAAATATGAACAAATTACTCATTCCTATAGTTGTTAAAGCAGAGAGCAGCATTCTACATGCAGAAGCCTAAGCTGTCAGCAGAAAAAGAACTGAGGAGCTTCAAATTGTTTGATCAATTTTACCTTCAAAGACATGTCACAGCACACATAACTTTCAAACGGGATTATTGTGACACTGGTAGTTACAAAAATACCTTTCTTTTTCAGTTCATGCCTACAGCATACTTGGAAGTCAGTCGATCTGCCATATGTATGGCTTTGCACTTTCTGGGTAGACTATTCCATCTTAGTCTATCTTAGGTCATAGATAAAGTCCATGAAAATCACATTCTAAGTACACTTATACAGTTTTGAATTGAGTGAATTTACATTTTAGTAATTTTATTTTATTTTTTCTCCTTCTTCTGGAAATGCAGGAATCTCAGTAGCTTACAGCAGAAAACCTAACACAGAGATCTGCTTCTCATGGTTGCAGAAGGTATGGCAAGCATTGAGGAATATACAGAGCAACTATATGATCTGTGATTATTTGAAAATGCTTTTTTCAAGGTCCTGTATCAATGCCCCTCCTTTTATGTGCAACCTAACAGAGAGTAGATTAATCTTTACTTTTTTTCCCCTAATGTCCAAGCATTAATGGAAAGTTTAAGAGTAGGATGCATGGGTGGGTTTGGTTTTGGGGTGACTTTTTTTTTGGACGTGTGTGTCTGTATGCATACATGTAATTTCTACTTCCTAAATTCCACTGCAGTGCATACTCTACCTGGATTTCCTTTGAATTTATGTAACCCAAAATTTGTTACTTGCCATAGACTTTTTACAACAATTGCAAGTTCTGTCGCTGTCTCCACTGATATGCAAGCTAGCACTGTTTTACATCCCTGTCCTGCCAAAGACCAGTCTAATTCATGCCTCCTTCAAAAAATGGCACCACCAGTATACCATATGTCATACTTGATTCTTTGTCAAATCTCTCCTTTTTTTTCCAGTACAGCTACCTCAAGGCAGTTACTGCCAATGTTAAGCTTCTACTGTTCAAACAAACCAGCTTCATTAACTTGATGATACACTTAGTCAAGAACAGACTGTACACTTTGGGTGGGGTTCACCAAAGCTCCCAACCTAGGTTCCTTTTCACACTCTGTTGCATAAACAGAAGTGGGCATTTATCAAGGTGTCTGCAAGTGAAATGCCCAAGAAAGCATGGATTGTAAAGCTTCCAGGTTTCAAAGTACCTGGGCATATAATTCGCAGCATCTAGAATACAGCACATCAATAGGCTGTCACAGCCCTAGACTGAGACTTAACAGGATGGCAGAGCATGTGAAGTCTACTGCTTTTTAACACAGGCCAACGCTTGCTTTGTGAACATGAAATCAACAATTAATTTTCTGATTTGCAGATTTTATGGCTAATATATTGTGTATAAAATTACGAAGGTTCTTAAGATTACTGGTGTACCTTTGGAGCTGAACTTCAGTTCAAGCAGGGACTTCTTTGTTATTACTTTTTTTTTTTTAAATTTCACAACTACATCTGCAGCTTCCATCACCCCTCCAAATATCATTATAATTATTCCTAAATCTACAGTCTGGTTAGGAGTAAAGCTAGAGTTTTAAGGTAAAACTGTTAATAGCTGAAATTAAGTAATATAATAATAATTAAATCAAACCCAACAATTACTACTAGAAGAAAACCAGTAAGTATTCAGAGATTGATTTCCAAGATGTGCTGGGTATTCTTCCATCCTTATTCACATTTCCACTTAATTAAGAAATGTGTCTAAAAAACAGTCTATAAAGACAAAAAAATAAAATAAAAAAATAATTGAAAATGCACCATCACAACTGAATTATGCTGCAATTAATTTTTGAGCACCATCTGCTGGTCTGCTTCTAAAACAACACCTAAATGTCTCAATGGTTGGTACACTTAGAAACATATGAGGTCTGTATTGTAACACTTATTTTTGTATCTATTAGAAGTCCCTGTGAGTTATGCATTATCATTTTATACAAGGAAATAACAGTATACATGTAATAATGGACGGCTGCAGAGGAGATGTGTTGCAAAGGTTAAAGTAACTGCTCTACAGTTAACATAGGTTGAGATAAGCTTCTCACAGGCCTTTTTTTTTTTTTTTTTTTTTTTTAAGCTGAAAAGGTTCCTAAAGTACACTAAAAATGAAAGCAACTTGGCCACTGTGTTCATCTTAATGTACCATACGTTACCCCTACCACAACTCTTGTCAGCAAGGAAAGAAGAGATATCACTGCCATCTTTTTGTTTCTTGCAGATTTTCAGATACTACTGGAAAGAATTGTACAGTTATCTACTACAACAGAACCTCACTCTCAAATATATCATCATGATTACTTCTTATGCATTTGCTCCTATCAATACAGTGCCCTCTGCTTTTCTTGTCTTTCTCCTTACTCCATTCCAGAAAGAGGAAGACCTAATATTTTTTCTAGGACAAGATAACAAGGTGCAATATTAGAAGCCTGGATTCTGACAGGGTTAACCATTAGCAAATTGGGAGCTTTATTCTTTTCTGCTTTTCTCTAGAACACTAAATACATATTTTCTTAATTTCCCCTTCACAAATATTTTTTTTATATTACAAAATCTGTACTTGCCTTCTGTTAATTTATTTCTAGTTTGAATTGCCTTGTAATGTTCAGTTTAGAAGATAGCATTTCAATCTTGCCACTTTCTTCCTATGTTTCTGACAAATATATTTAAATATCACAAACACATATAATGAATTAAAGTATTTTTTTAATATCAAATAATTTAAATAAAAATTAGTTTCAGTATCAAACTGAAGGTGCAACCTGCAAGGCCTAGATATAAAATGCCATTCCGTTATTATGCTGAACCGTTATTTGAGTATTGAATTGTTGAATAGTCACTAACAATTATCAATGGAATTATTAATTTATCAGTATTTGTCTGCTGCCCAGAATACTGTAGTCAGTCTGGGTATATACTGTGTAATGGTCAATATTCTACAAGTAGACTGTTGTCAGAGTAAAAACGATTCCTACAATATTCCAACAAGCACTTAAGCCTTTTTTCTTTTTTCCCTGTTGAAGTAAATAGGGCTGCTTCTGCATTTTTAGTCAACCATATACATTCAAGATTGAGATTTTGGAGCACTGCAGAGCCTCACAAAAATTTAAATCCAAGTAAAAGAGCATGCAGAATGCTACTGTTCATGAATGGAGTCTTTTCAGGATTGAAATATCCTTAAAACTTCAAGGAACACTAACACTGCATGCAGAGGAAAAACGAATTCAAAGTTGTTAGTCTGGATCAACACGGTGTTCCAAGGTGTAAAGAATTCTTAATAGCCATTAGTAATTTGCAGAAATCCTAAGGGAACTGATGCAGAGCTTTGTTTACAAGAGTTCTGATAGTAAAGTTAGCCCAAAAGTGGAGATCCTGGAATAATTCAAATAGAAATGTTTCTGCAATTCCTTTAATATTCCAATTAAGACATTATTTTTGCATTTGCAAAACAGTTTAAATGTTTGGTTTATGCTCTTTGCTTTTTTTTTTCTAAAAAGAGTAGGTATACTACAAGGAACATATATAAACAACTTTTTTAAAAACTGTTGTTCTATAGAGAAGGAAAGTTATCTAACAGTTTTAACATAACAGTTTACCTAGTTGCTATGCTGTATCTAGTTTACTTCATCTTTTCACTCTAACAACTTCTTTCATTTGGGTCATTGGATATTCTTCATAAACTTGTACTAGTCCCATGATACTTTTGTCTAGCACCAAGTGATATCCTGATGCACAGATTCTGTTATTTTCTAATTTTACATTGGCACTATCCCATTTATTGTGGGAAACAGCTAGAAGCTGTTGCACAAGTTACTAAGTCTCACCATAAGCAATAATTACTTGTAAAACATTATCTCAACAATTTAAAAATACAGTCTGTTAAATGCAGTTTATATTGTTAAAATACTGAAGCTATGAACAAGTTCCAAGTGAGCTCCCAGCATATATCTAACTATAGCAAACCAAACACAATGTTGGAGATATTTTGGCTCTAGTTTTGGAAGCATTGGGAGTATTTGCAAATTTTCGGCAAAGTTCCTTCCTCAGTTCCAGGAGGCTCCTCTTTTGATGCCCTAATAAAATTTCAGGATGTTTTTCTTATTGCATCCTGCTTTAGTTCCAAGATACAAGACCTGTTGGAAGCCCCCTATAAGTTTCACAGCCTTCCATGTTAAAAAAAAAAAAAAACCACAAAACAACAAAAACAACCAAAACCCAATAGAATAAATAGAATACCCATCTAAGAAAGAACCGCATCCTAATAAAAGAAGGTGGAAACAGACTATCAGTAATTAATAATACAAAGTATCCTTTAACTGAACTCAGAGAATCTTTGAGTGCTAAATCTGCTCTAAAATCTCCACAGTTCTTTACTATTAAACAGATTAAGTTATGTGGGTATTAGAAGAAACAGTATTCCTGTCTATTAAAGAAGACTTGATTATAAATGATTATACTGATTTTCTTTTTAGTTGATGTTTAGTAGCAACAGATGCTGCCAAAGTGACAGGCTAGTTTCAAGTTTCCTTGCATATTTCTGCATTTCCCTGACTTTTTAATCAATAGTTGCAGTGGACTTCAGAGTAGACAGAGTGACTAAATCTTCCAAAAGCTTGAATTTATCTATAGCAAGTAGTATTGTTAGTAACTTTACCACTGGCATGCTTAGGCAATACAAGATTGTGTATTTGCAGAAAGCAGACAAAAGTGTCTGTTCTCAGTTTAAAATAACAAGCTTCCCATGCTACTTTGCATGTGTAAGAAATGAAATACAGTCTCTTGTCCAGTTTCACTATGAGTAACTTCTCCTTGAAGTATAAGAGCATGGATCTTCAGTGCACGTGCAGATCTGCAAGATCACCAGCTATGCCATTCCCTCTGTTAAAGCTTCTCACACCTTGTCTCTACCTCAAAGATAGAATACTGATACAGCTCACTCACTGTCACGGTCTTTTCACATTAGAGTGCCCTGTAAACCACTTACTGAAATAGATTGGGAACACAGAGCTGAAGTGAGAAATTATGAGGAAGAAATGTGTATTATGCCTTTGATTCCAACTGCTTTTGTAGCTGAACCTAACTTAAGAAAATTGGCAGTGCTTCACATCTCCAGGGTCTAGCTCCCCTTCCTCTCTCCAACATGCTGTTTTAAAACTGCTGCATCCACATTTTTCCCACAGCTAGGAGAAGTACAATGGAGCCAACTAGCAATGATTTAATACGCCATCAATCATATATTTGCATTTCACCATTAAGGTCTAGCTTTCTTTTATAAAACCTAAATTAAATTACATCTGATTTCTTAAAGACTGAAAATGTCAGTTATCCTGTGGTAACTGGCTAACTTCACACTTGTCCCACCTCTCCAGGCAGGCTTCATGATACTTTACGAGGTCTCTGGAACGACCAATATGCTATAAACTGTTCTTCAACAACCAGATTTCTGCACAAAAAAGGCTATACCATAATGGTTTTGTATAGTTAAAAATTACTGTCTTATTAGAAGAAACAATCTTTTCTTTCATCCCACTGCCCAGTCACTGGATGCATACAGATTTAATATATGATGCTAAATAAATGAATGGAGTCTAAGAGCATCATTTCTCTCACACTGCAGACAGACTAGCACTGTTTAGTGTCAGCATACCGCATGCTGCTAATTTAAAATGCTGTAAAGCACTGTGTTATGGTATCGTTTTATACCTTACCTCCTTCAAAATTTAATTTTAGGGATTCATCTCCTCTCTGGATGACAGCTAGCTACCTGGTCCTGGGAAGGTAATAATCCCTCTCTGAAAACTTATGTTATTTTATGACATCTATTATTCTGTAGTAGACCAATGCTAAGAATTTTAATGTAAAGAAAAATAGATGGACAAGAAAAGACTGTACTTCACATACCAGAGCACTGAGCAGGGATATAAAAGGACCTGACTGAAAAACAGAGAAGCCTTAAAAAAAAAAAAAAAAACAAAAAAAACCCAGAGAAAAAATGGAAAGAGGAGAAAATAAGCAGATGTAAATTTAGGTGACCTGAACATTGTTTAAATATGCTCACATTTTATCATCTCTTTTCCTTTTTTTTTTTTTTTTTTTACTTTAGTGTGCAGTCAAGTGACTTCTTCAGTCAAACAGCATAGGAAGATACTTGTATTTGCTGTTTCTCAGCTAACATATCTCTTGTGATATGATACAAAAAAGCCTGAAACTTACTTGAAGTTTATTAAAAACATTCCTTTCCTATGATACATAAAGGTAGGATGAAAAGAAAAAGCTAGTGCTCAGTGTAAGGAAAACAGTTTTAAATATAAGTCCCTGTATTCACATAACTTTTTTTGCCCTATAGGATCTATCTTAATTATTCACATTATACCCAAGTAGTCAGTTTTGGCTTTAAAAGAAAATACTTGTCTTCTGCCCACAAAATTATTTTTCCAAATGACCAAATTTGGCCAAAATTAGAAAGCTGTTACTTCAAACCATGCCTCTTTTGATGAGCTAATTAGTCTTCCAAGAGAGCCATGATTGCCCTGTATTTTAACATATTCTGTGTAATAGGCAGGGCACTGCTTTTTCACAAGCACTCATGCAGCACTACAAAAACTCAGATTAACTCCTAACCACTTTGGCTACATAAATAAGGTATTTGACACTCGTGGCCATTTCAGAATAGCCACAAAATGCAGTAAACCAAGTATGGAGATACTTTCTAAGCCTTTTTTCTCCACCAAATACTTGAACTAAAAATAAAAGCAAAGTGACCCTCTGTCATTCAGAGACAGATTCACGTTGCTCATTCATGATAGGGACAAAATGTAATGACAGAGAAACAGAACAGTATGTCCAAAGTATAATAATTACTGCTTTTGTCACTACAGCACCCAGGAGGCCCTGTCATCAATCAGAAGCCCCTGTACAAAGCAGTATGTGGACAAAGAGAGGGAAGAAAAAAAAAAAAAAAAAAAAAAAGATAGGCCCTGTCTCTAGAAACAAGCATCATGACAGATGCATACAACACACCACCATGAAATCGCAGTCAGTCAGTCTCGGCAAGGCAGCAATATCATCACTGGCAGTTTTTCATCTGCCATCAAGACAAAGGGCATCACTGAAGAGTCAAAGGAAAAATAGGAGGTAACTGGAGCAGGCTGTGTGGAATTAGATCTTTCTCTTTGCTACAGGTGAGTTTGCCAAGTGTACTACTTGTGTCAGACATAAGCTTCCCAGTGGAAGCTAATTTGCACGATCCCACCTAATGTAGGTTTTACAGAATGACATCTGTAATTTATTCCTAGAGTCTAACAGTAATTTTCACAGTTTCAAACTTTCTTTTTGTCTTCAGCTCATTACTTCAGCATTTTTATTGGGAATTTCCAGTATTGAGTGGCCATTCTCTTCTTCAGGAAACCACATCTGAAAATTCAGATGTTCCTGAAATTTTCTTGAATGCCTGCTGCATACAATTTTGGAATTCCATGAAGCAACTGAATATTTTTTTCCATAGAATACTGTCTTACAAAGCACCAAGAATTAACATTTAGCTAGGAGGGTATAGAAAAATAAGCAGAAAGAGGAATAATAAAATAATTTCTCTCCATGAAGTGTTTGGAGTCGCATGCTGAATTTGTACTAAGCATGTACTTGAATCTCACCTCCAATGACAATGAATGACAGAAACTGGAAAGCTTCTACTTATTTCCTTCACTGGCCTGAATCCAAATATTTTCCTTTGTAGAATTTATGCCAACTTAAAGAAAAAAATAACCTCCCCCCATATATATATATAATACACACAACAAATGTTGCAATGCAGTTTCCAGGCTGAAACACAAGAACTGCTTTTTAAAATTAGATCTCTATGTAACAAAACTGCTATAAAAATACAAACTTTCTGCATGTTATGTTTGTTTTTTGATTTCTCCCTCCTTCCTGCTATGAGAATACGTTCAATCTCATGTTTTGCACTCACAATACATTTGTTTATTCTGCCACTTCTTTTGTCTTTCTAACTTCTATTCAGGGTTCACACCAGCTAGTTCAAGTAAATCCTCACATTTAAGTTTTGATTGCTTTTGAGTCACAAATACTAAGCAGTTTATCTACTAAATAGATAATTAGCCTTCCTGTATTTGATCCAGATAATGCATGTGCTATAAAATATAAAGATTGTGTGTGTGAAAAATTCAGGCAAACCTGAGCCATTCTGCCCCACATCCATAGAGAAACTTGAGGAGGAAGGAAAATTCTCTAGGAATTCCATGGTAGTACATGGGGTTTGCTCATCTGACAGACTTCCAGGAGAAAGTATTTTGTGAATGTTCAGAAGTCTGTGATTGATAAGAAGCACACTTTCTAGAAAGTCGGAAACTGCTTAGCTCCTGTAAGAATGGTAATTGTGTATGTGGTGTCCTGAAATGCCTTCTCAGCTGGAGAGAGGAACTTGGAAGAAATAGTGGGTCACACTACCAGCTTTTGATGTGAAAACCCTACCATCAAGTGCCTGTGGAACATTGCTGTTCTCCTTCTGCCTGGGCTGTCAAGTCCTGTCACACATTTAGAGTTGGCGATACTGCTGCTTTCAGCATTCCTTCCACTTTTGTGCACAGCACAACTCTGCTTGAAGTAGTATGGAAGTGGTGAAATCCTGCACATGCTGAAGTCAGTGAGAGCATCCCAATGGGTTTTGCAAAACTAGAACAAACCCCCGTCTGCACTGCTAACTAGCCAAAACAAGATAAAAATATGAAAAGATACTGAGATGAAAGAGAAAACTTGATCACACTGAAATATAAAAAGCCAGAGGTTGTGATTTGTTCATTAGTTAAGCAAAGCTAAATACCTCTAGCTTACCAACCAAACCTGCTTTCTAACTACAAATCTAAAATGCACTCTTCAGTGCAAAAGGCTGTCCAATAGTATAATACATGTAGTGACTAGTTTTCATTCAGTGAGCTCCATTAAAACTACAAGCTTGTAAATTGCTAGTTCTGCCTTATTTTTTTTAGTCACAGAAAGACACTTCTGTTTGAAGATTAAATTAAATATATTCACTAGTATATTCTTTACTGTGGTTGCACTTTCTTTGCTGTAATGTTTCCTTTTAAGTTTAAATATCTTTCTTTTGTATTGCAAAAAAAGTTAAGGAGAAACAAATCAATTAAAAAAAAACAAAACAAAAACAAAAACCCAACAAAACCAAAACCACCTACTACCCAAACAAACCCAACAATACTTGAAATATTTACTATGAAAACAGTGCTTTTAAAAAGTGTGTTATTCTTGTAAGTATTATCACCATCTAAAAGCCCTTGCTTAAAGATCTATTTAGCTAGAAGTCATAGTGTCATCATGCAGGATGAACTGAAGACAATACCCATCACCACTTCACCTCATTTAGCAGCATAAAAATGTAGTAGCATTATACATCTAGTTGTCAAGGAATGGCTGGAAAAGAAAGGACAATGATCACAATAATACAAAAACTAATTCAAAGTAGACAGTTTCATAACAAAACATTTTTGAAATCCCAGGACTGATATAGAGGATACCCATATTACTCATTCTCATCTTTAAATCACTCATATTCCATAGGCCTAAGTGTGTATATTTTTATATATACATATGTATATAAATACTTATATATACATTAATATATATACACAAATGCTTAATGTTAAAAGAATTTTGGGGAACATAAATCACCAAAATTTAAACCATGACAAAACCAATAGCCATATACTGAAAAGAATCAGAGGACTAGAACAATAACTGAGTTTAGAATGTTTTCTTATGGAATTTGCTCAAGCTGCACATGCCTGGCATATAGTAACATTCCAGTCCAGTTTCAGACATTATAAATAGAATTATAAATGTAAAAATCAAGCTGCTTGTTAGGCACATCATTTTCTTCTATCAATCTTGAAATTTTTACAAAGACCATTTACTTGAATCTTTTTAAATTCCCCTGTGTAGGTTTATTGATGCAATGTCTTTTAATTAGAACACCATATATTGTGATAGTGACTTGAATTGTACCAGTTACAGTTCAGTCAGAATACAAAATTGTCCTTGACTCATAAACCAGTACAAGGGATGCTTTCAGCACTAAAGGACAGTTATTGCAAAATCAAAGACAGAATTAATAGGTATCTTTCAATTTAACAGCAGAAGTTTAAAACACAGAGAGACCAGACATAGTTCTTTTTCAGGACTTCAAAAAACTCCCATGCTAATAAATATACATTAAAAGTTTATAAAATGAATAAAAACTAAATGACAGCAGTGAAACATGGGAGGTGTTTCTGTTCTTAAACATTGCAATTATAGCTTTTAAACAGCATTACAGAGTAAGTTAAAAAGAAAACAAACAAAAACTAACAGCCTTTTTTGAGGTTCGCAAGTTATTCAAGTAACATCTACTGAAAGGCACCTCTGAGAATTTCTGGTTTAAAATAATTACAACAAGTCTTCCAGTCTTATCTGGAAAAGGATGGCAGCATAAAACCAAGTATTTAAATACAGTTATAAAGTTTAAAATTCTTAGTGCATATCAAAACATAAAAGCTCTTTGTTCTATCCTCCTTTAAACTTGCACGTATGGCTTGCTGCAGGATGTACCTGGTCTAGTCTGGAGACTGGTGTGCTACCTATGGTGGAAGTGTACTGTTGTGAGAAGAAACATTACTAGAGATGCAGTAGAACATTTCTTTACCATGGCTACATTCCTGAGGATGTAAGATAGTCAAAACAAACCCAAATGTCATCACTAGCACACCGACAGCAAGAATCAGGCAGGATATGAGGTTATCTGAATGCTTCCATCGTTCTTTGGACAGCCTTAGATAACACGCTGTTGGGATGATAAAAACAAGTGGGGTAGCACTCAGAACTCCCTGTGTATGGGAAACAATAGAAAAAAAACCCTTATAAGCATATATATTTAGATGTGAAGAACAAAAATCTAATTTATTTTAATGGTTGTGATTAGGTTTACACAACAGTAAGGTCAGGGAATAGAGGCCTTTTCCAGTGTTGCTATATGGAAAACTTTATTTTCAAAGTCACAAGTAACTTGCAAAAATATCTGTAAAGCTATTTGAAATAACTCAGATTTCACAGATTCACAGAATGTTAGGGATTGGAAGGGACCTCAAAAGATCATCTAGTCCAATTCCTCTGCCGGAACAGGAGCACCTAGATCAGGTCAGACATGAACACATCCAGGAGGGCTTTGAATGCCTCCAGAGGAGGAGATCCCACAGTCTCTCTCGGCAGCCTGTTCCAGTGTTCTGTCACTCTCACTGTGAAGAAGCTTTTTTCTCATATTTATGTGGAACCTCCTATGTTCCAGCTTGCACCTGTTGCCCCTTGTCCTATCATTGGTTGAGACTGAGAAAAGCCTGGCTCCATCCTCCTGACACTCATCCTTTACAAATTTATAAACATTAAGGAGGTCACCCTTCAGTCTCCTCTTCTCCAAGGTAAAGAGACCCAGCTCCCTCAGCCTTTCCTCATAAGGGAGATGTTCTACTCCCTGTGCTGGACTCTCTCAAGCAGTTCCCTGTCCTTGAACTGAGGGGCCCAGAACTGAACACAATATTCCAGATGCAGTCTCACGAGGGCAGAATAAAGGGGGAGGAGAACCTCTCTCAACCTACTAGCCACACCCCTTCTAATACACTCCAGGATACCACTGGCCTTCCTGGACACAAGGGCACATTGCTGGCTCATGGTCATCCTGCTGTTCACCAGGACCCCCAGGTCCCTTTCCCCTGTGCTGCTCTCCAGCAGGTCAGTCCCCACCTTATACTGGTACATGGGGTTGTTCTTGCCCAGATACAAGACTCTATGACTGCCCTTGTTATATTTCATTAAATTTCTTCCTACTCAACTCCAGCCTGTCTAGGTCTCATTGAATGGCAGCACAGCCTTCTGGTGTGTCAGCCACTCCTCCCAGTTTTTTGCCATCAGAGAATTTGCTGACAGTGTACTCTATTCCCTCAGCCAAGTTTTTGATGAATATATTAAATAGTACTGATCTCAGTACCAACCCTTGAGGGACTCCACTAGATACAGGCCTCCAACTAGACTCTGTCCCATTGACCACAACTCTGGCTTCTTTCCTTCATCCAGTGAACAATCCACCTCACTACCCGATCATCCAGACCACAATGCCTAAGATTAGCTGTGAGGATGCTGCAGGAGACTGGTGTCAAATGCTTTACTGAAATAAAGATAGACCACATCCACTGCTTTACCATCATCTATCCACCTGGTTATGTCCTCATAAAAGGCTATCAGGTTGGTCGAGCATGACTTCCCTTTGGTGAAGCCATGCCGACAGCCCCCAATGGCCCTCTTATCCTTGATATGCCTGGAGACAGTGCCAATGATAAGTTGTTCCATCACCTTTCCAAGGATGGAGGGGAGGCTGACCAGTCTATAGTTAGCCAGGCCCTCCTTCTTACCCTTCTTGAAGACTGGGGTGACATTTGCTTTCCTCCAGTCCTCAGGCACCTCTCCTGTTCCCCATGACTTACCAAAGATGATGGAGTGGCCTAGTAATGACTTCCGCCAGCTCCCTCAGCACCCGTGGGTACATCCCATCAGGACCCATGGATTTATGGATGTCCAGATTGCTTAATTGGTCCCTAACCCAGTCTTCATCAACCAAGACAAACTCCTTGTTTACCCTGACTTCCTCTGGGGCCTCAGGGGTAAAAAGCATTTATTTAAATGCTTTTGTCTTGCTGATACAGAGCAATATTTTATGTTGTAAATACTATTAAATGTGATTACCAAAAGTTTCACAGCTTCAGAAATATAGTAAAAGTCCAAACATAATGGTTCTGCAATACTGTAAATGACTTAAATTATCTAAGATCATTCAATATAAGAATCTAGATACAATACTTCCTTAAAAAAATAAAAATAAAAATAAGGAAACACCATGTAGCAGTTCCAAAAATTCTGATCAATTTCTACATTTATGACCTAATTTAGGTTGACTTTCCTATGAAAGCAAAGCTCCCTTTTAGAGAGTGGAACCTCCTCTCTTATTAAAAACTCAGATGCTCTCTTTCATCAGGACAGACAAAAAGCACCTGCTTAAATGCTTTTTATAGTAAAGCCACTGCAGATTAACATATGAGTTGCATGCCAAAAGAGAGCATTTTTATGCAGAAATTTTGAATGTTTTACTGGGTCACAGACTTAAACACCATGTTTCAACTTAATTATGGTGAGGTAGTAATCCAGCTGACTGAATGTCTTTGCATCATCATTGTATATTATGGCAAAACTTGTTAAACATGATCAGTATAGACATCAAAAATAGCTACATACACAACATATCTTCTTCATAAAAAACAAGACTTAAATACGTGAAGTAACACAAACCAGCATCCCAGTAAAAGAATAGCACGGCAAAATCTGTGGACCCTTGACTCCTGTATGACTGAACTGTTTCCCTGGGGAATTAGCACAGGGCAAACACAACGGCTTCTGTTTTGTTTTAAAACCAGACAGCAGGAAAAAGATAAGTGGGTTCAGAGAAACAGCAGCAAATGAGATCCATGGGGAAGAGCCAAAAGGCAGCTCCTCTGCTGGACAGAAAGCCTGCTGAGAAGGCAGATCATCATCCTCTCACATGTAAAGACTCTGCCTATTCCTTTTTCTCTACTGGTGGATATCAAGATGGAACAATCTTTCTAACCATGACTGCATCCAGTAAATACATACAGCTGTATTGTCCAATTCTTTCTTAAAGAGAAAAAGAAAAACAAACCACAAGATATGAGCTACTAACTCAAGTTACCGTGGCTATCAATTTCTATTTGTAACTAAATTAAGCTATCAGCTTGACTACTGAGTAACTGCTTAGGCCTCTCTGGATAAATAGCTTACATTGATGAAATGCTTGCTTTTAATTGGTTATTTTAAAACAATTTGATTCCAAAAATGAATCACACATATTTGTTCATGCTAGAAAGATTCACTGGCAATTCTTTGGTGTAAATGGATTCTTAACATATTATACCATTTAATGAATGTAAAATGCATAGACGTATTTAGACACATATAGGCACACAGTTAACTTGGTACATTATACAGCTATTAGGATATTTGGCCATAATGGGCATGTGTGTATGTATGCTTACATTTAAATACTTTTATTGGTGTGTATATATGTGCATAGGTGAATTTTATGTACTTTTAATTCAAAAACAGAGGGGAAAAAAGTGGAAAAGAAATTACCTACAGATGCCACGAATGAGAAATTTTAACTGAAATCTGCATCCTGACCAGATAGGGATGTAAGGAGGCAATTCTAAGATACTTCTATAAAGAAGCAAAGGCTGCTTTTAAAATGTTTTCTCCATCTTCTAACTTTGATATCCTGGAGTATGATATTTCCTTATCTTCTTTATTTATTAAAAATAACTGACCTGAAATTGAAGGTAAACTGTTAAGACAATGTCTATCATAAATAAACATGGGCCTGTGTGAATATCATTAATTTCAACAAGGCCAAGTGCAAGGTCCTGCACCTGGTCTGGGGCAATCCCCAGCATAAATACAGGCTGGGCAGAGAATGGATTGAAAGCAGACCTGCAGGAGTGCTGTCTGAATGAAGCTCAGCATGAGCCAGCAATGTGCATTTGCAGCCCAGAAAGCCAAATATATCCTGGACTGCATCCAAAGAAGCCTGACCAGCAGGTCAAGGGAGGTGATTCTCCCCTCCTACGATGCTCTCGTGAGACCCTACTTGGAATACTGCATTCAGCTCTGAGGGCCTCCATTATAAGGACATGGACCTGCTGGAGCAGGTCAAGAAGAGGGCCACAAAGAGCACCTCTTCTATGAAGACAGACAGAGAGTTGGGGTTGTTCAGTATGGAGAAGAGAAGGCTCCAGGGATACCTTATAGCAACTTTTCAGTACCTAAAGAGGTCCTACAAAAAAGCTAGGCAGGGAATTTTTACAAGGGCATGTACTTATAGGACAAGGACTAATGGCTTCAAACTGAAAGAGGGTAGATTAGATGTAAGGAAGAAGTTCTTTACTGTGAGGGTGGTGAGGCACTGCAATGGGTTCCCCAGAGAGGTTGTAGATGCCCCATGCCCAGAAGTGTTCAAGGCCAGGCTGGGTGGGGTTTTGAACAACCTAGTCTAGTGGAAAATGTCCCTGCCTATGGCAAGCAGATCAGAACTAGATTATCTTTAAGGTCCCTTCCAACCCAACCCATTCTATGATTCTTTGATCAATGCATATTTGATTTTTTTTTTTTTTTTAATATTCCTTTAAATATTTCATTTGATTAAATGTACATCCTCTGCCAAAACAGACTGACTTTATTTGTTAAGTCTACTTTGCTAAATAGTAGTCTAGGACTTAAGTATCCTACATGGCAGTTACAGCCAACTAAAGAAGTTGCATAAATGTGTTAAAACTGGTTCAAGGCAGTAAGTGCCTCATGTGGCCTTTCTGGTAAACTCCATCCCTGCTGAGAGGCTATACCAGACACAGGAATATTTATTGGCAAACAAAGCAGTTTCCTCCTAAAAAAGTCATACACACAGGTTATGAAATCACTCAGTATTGCACACTGTTAAGTCCAAAGCAGGGAAAAATTCCAGTTGCTGTCTCTGTAGACTCACAATTACTGGTTCATTCTTTTTGCCCCACCACCTGCCTTTGTTTTTTGCCCCATTGGCACAAGGCAGCCATTAGGATCTGCCCCAGCATTTAGTAATTTGCCAACTACATCAGAAACAGGGATTAAGAGAAAGAAAAGCTAGATTCAGTCCTGCAATTCAGTTTGGATGAGTATTTTAGTCATTTCCACTGCAGTTGACATACATTTGTTAAGTCATAGTCACTTGCCATAGCTCCAGAACTGTTCCAAAATCCCTCCCCAACCATATTAACTTTCTTTTTTTGAAATTCCCTTCTCCATTAATGAACCAATTTTGAAGCAGTGACTCCTACATCAAATTACATATGATTTTCGGTAGAAGTATGGATTTTTCAGAGTTCTGTTTTTTATAAAAAAGTGATTTATTAAGTAAGAGTATATGGGTTCACTTACATTCAGCTCTAAGACTATTCCAAGGCAATCATACACTAATGATACACCAGTTGCCACTGCAATGATAACTACTGTCACAACAATATGGAAGACTGTTGAGAGGTTCCCATGGAAAAACACATTGGCAATCACCTAAAACAGAAACACAATTTTAAACATTGATTTTGCTCTCTATGTTAACAACCAGTTTATTACAAATCTTCTAACCTTAGGACTGAATTTTGCATATCTTGCTTCAGGAAAATGTCTTTGTCTGCTTCCAAAAATAACTCATAATAAGCATTACTAAAATAACATAACACTTGCAAGACTGACATAGTTACACCTGCAAGATTTAGGTTATATTGACTTTTGTTATCATGTGCCCAGTACAGAATAAAGACCACAATTTTTTATTGAACATATATATATTTCCTACATGAAGATACTTTCACAAAGCAAAACCAGTAAGCATGATGAAATATGCTATTTTTGGCTATTCTCAACATAGTAACAATGATGGCATTTATGCCAAACTTGGAATTTAAGTAGATTTGATATTATTGAGCAATTATTAATATAATATTGGATAATATTATAATAAATTTAAGACAGTTTTATATTGCCAGAATCTAAACAGTACAACTAGTACCCCATACTCATTGCACATAGCAGTATAGGATATGCTGGTATTTATTACAGATCAACCATTGACTTCAGTTCCAATATGTATTAGTAATGTAAGAATATTATTAATATATATCAATATTGTTAATGGGAGAATGTAATAAATTCTTACCTCTCTGGTCACAAAACATTCAAGAGGGAAGGTCAGAATTACAGTAACTCCATAACAAAACCTTCCAAATGTAGCAAGGTTGTCATCTCTACAGTAGTTTTCAAATATATCTCCTGAGGTATAGTAAAAAATAACTTAGTTTGAAGTTCACATCATTTGCCTATTAGCAAATTGAATGTAAGTTACTGCAGTTACTGGAATAATTGAGGCTTTCTGATCCTCTTTCCTTACACATGTCAAGAAACCGTAGTTACAATCATAATATCCAGGAGAAGCTTTCACCTTATCCTGCTAGTAGCAGTGTTTGTATTTCAAGTAGCATTTCTCTTTCAATAGTATTTTAACATATACACATTCAAGTTTATCATCTGTTATCTTCCACTTAACACAGATTTTGTAAAGGATGCTGGCATTTGTTTAAATAAATACATCACAGATTCAGAAAGTAGCTTGCATGTAAAAGATAAATTTCCTTTAAAAATGTAATTCCTAGAACATTACACAAGAAAGACCAGGAAATTACCTCTGGAGAATAGCATTTCTCTGATAGTATCAAATCACAGCTGGTAAACTACAGCAAAGAATTACAAATTTTCTAACCCCAAAATGCCCATTATAACCTTATATTACTACCTAGCAAATCTTCTTAGATCTAACAGCAAAAGCATTGCTAGAAAAATCAAATCATCTTCTTGCTTAGAATTTACCTCAAAGAATCTGGAATAATGAACTCTAAGGGACAAGAGACACTGAAAACCAGTGATCAGATTATCTACCAGGTCTCTTCTACCCAATTACTATACTGTCTTATGATTTCCTGCTTTTAGGATCACAATGGCATTGAAGAAGCAGTAAGGTGTTCTATAGGGAAAACAGCCAAAATATTTTGACAGGGTGTGGCATAACGGCCTAGCTTGCTGTGAAGGCAGAAATACAGAGAAAGGTTGAGATGTTTACTACCGTGAGATTCTTGCTCTATCTCTGGAGCTGGAGATCTGCTAAGCTGGCAGCCAAATGGCTGAAGGAGGGAGTCTTACAAGATGGCCCTGTTTCAGCTAAACCAACAGACAAACAAATTTGAAGGCCACCTTTGCCTAATTAATGGAAAATTAACATTAAAGTTTACATCCCTGAGTATGATAATGAGCCTAAAGGAGTACATGCTAAACACAGATGACTATGTTATTCAACTCTCCTCCCAAATCATGCTAAACATCACTTAGAAGGCAGGGACAGACAGAACTAGGATAGAAAAGTTGCAAAGGGAATATACCTCTCAGTGCGGGGTGGGGAATGGGGTGGAGAGAGAAGACTGAAAATCTCAGAGATGGTCGATACTCCTCTTCCTCCACCCAAGACAGGGATGCCTTCTTGTTAAGAACTGCACCTTCACTATATGGTATACCTCTTATTCCTATTATCTATTAGTGCTATAACTCAGGTCTGCTCCTCTGACTGCATCAGATGTTACCCAGGAATTCTCAGGTAAAGATGGAATCTGCTTACAGTAGAGTCATATACTGAGGGATAGCTGCATCAGAGCTTTCTATATTTGCAATATCTCAGCCAGTTTGCACTTAGTCCAGCTACAGTTCCATCTAGGACAGTCAGTTCTGCATAAACAGCACTGGAGGCAGGGAAAAAAAGGACAGTTCAACCAGTAACCCCCATCCTACAATTCCTCTGTTCTCAACTATGAAATGTGTATTTTTCTTGAAAAAGCTAAAGCACTGTACAAATGTATGCCTCGTTTTCCTGAAAGTATCTTTTCAACTTTGCAACAAAATGTTGATAAATGGTATGATGGAACATTGATTATATATTTTTATATGCATATGTATATTTGTATACCCACAGAGGTAACAGTAGGACTTGTTACAGCAGAAAAGGTGTTGTAAAGATAGGAAATATCTCTGAGTTAGAATGCAGACAGGAAAAGATACAGGAGAATGTACAAAAAGATAGGACAGGCATTCTGTAGAAATATCAAGGCAATTTTTGTTCTTGGTACTCTCTGCTAGTGGATCACGTGGCTAAAATTTAGATGTTTAGTCCTCAGAAGTATTTTGGTTATGGAAATATTTAAAGGGAACTTCTACTGGTGAGGCTTACACTTAGGAATCTGACACCTATCAGAATGTAGCTGACATCTTTGTATCCTGTTTTGGTTGTTGGGTCACCAATAGGAATGTCCTAACTATTTCTGTCCAAACACAGTGATTGTAAAAATGCTCAAATCATACTAAGATATTAACAACAGAAGTCAGATAGAAAGATGGAAATGTAAGGATTGTGGCAAGCATCAAAATTGAGGGATTGAGCAGTTTACCTTCTGTGTATCCTGTAAAAGTCATGTATCCACATGCAGCAAACGCTACACTGATAACAACAGCAAGTGAGACAGACACATGTGTGACTCGAGACCAGTTCTTTAATGTGGGTTCTTCCAGAGACCCATATATTAAAAAGCTGTTATGGTTGCAGATGAATGCTGAAACACACGTGACAGTTAAAGTGAATGTATGAATTCATGCATATATGCATATAAATTAAATTTCCAGAGCGTATACTTCAGTGTAGGAGAAACACAGCACAGTTTGAATCCAGTCATTATTAAATACAAACACTAATCTTGCAAAAAATGACAAAGATAAATGGCTTGAACTTTTACTTATTTGATTTGATGGTTTATTTTCAAATTGAGATAATTCTGATTACATTACCCTAAAACTACTGATTACATTACCCTAAAATGCCATGCTGTTTGCCACTCTCCACTGAACCTCTGTTTCCTCTTTTTGCTCAAGAACCCAACAGCAGTTTTGATATTGCTTTTTTAAAAATCCAACTGAGCCATTTGCTGTTTTCAGACTTCCTATGACATCCAGACATTTAGGCAGAAAGCACTGGGAGGCCTCAGATTATAACAGCATTAACAAGAAGTAATATATCAGATCCTGCAGGCAGGAACAGATTTTGGAATGAGGATAATGGAGGCAAGTTAAGACTCACCTGAATGGGAGAAATGGGAAGCAACAGGCACTCTCTAGCAAATCACATTTTAACATTTTTCTGTTAGAGGTTATCCAAGAGAACACAGATCAATCATAGCCTCCTCAGTTTATCAATTAGACAAACCCTATTGGTGCAGGTGGTTTAAGATGATCTGGACTGTTAAGCTGGATTCATGTGCCACGCTGCTGTTTCTGCTACAGTGGCAATAGCCCCTAGGGCTGTATGGGCAATGGATGGGGATAATGTCTTAAACTCTAACAACTAAATTGATGACTCAAAGTAATTTTTTTTTCTAAAACCAGCTTAACATAAATATTAAAAAATTACAATAAAAATGCATTTTCTGATTCAACATATTAAATAAAGTACTTTCTTACAGTTGATCTGAATACTGAAAATACAAAAAAATAAGACTTACCAAATGACATCACACCTACAGCTTGTACTGCATTTGATTTTGCAAATATCCATGCATTTTCTGATTTGGGTCTAAAATAGATGTTTTAATAGATTATCCTCTTTTCAACTATCAGTTATTAAACATAACTTAAAATACACTGTAATACAGAACTGCTAGTCAAATCTCCAGAACTCTCTGAAATAGACCAGAGTGTTCAACAACAGTAACTTGAAACTAAGGAGATACCCTGAGATACCCTTCTCACCTCACTCCTTTTGATTAAAGTATTTCTATAATCAGCTTTTATAGCCAAAAATGTCATTTTGTTTCAGTGACCCATTTTATTATAACACCTCAAGTCATCATATACCAAGAAACTGCAACAGGGAGGGTAAAAGCTGTTACTGATTCTAAGGTTATCCAAACCCAAAATATCTTCTGACTATTTAAGAGGTAATTTCTTCCTTTGAATTTGCACATATAATCCATGAAGTCTAGAGATACTTTTTTCCTGGGTTACAAATCAAGTTAAGCAGATTGCCTTTCTTTACACCTGTACCATCTACTCCTCAAAGCAAAGAGATTCCTAAAGGAGTGATAAAATAAAGTGTAACAGAGTATATGGAGACTTGTATAATCAGGCAAAAATGTAATATATTCTACATGTGCTCCTCTAAAATATGCCCAGAATTTTGGGCCTGTAGTAATTGTAGTTCTTTGAGGAGGACTGTAGAAAACCATCAGCAAACTTTGTTAAACTTCCTTTGATGCATGAACCTCCTCTCTGAATAAAGAGCCAAAATGAAGGAAAGGAAAGGACATGAGACATCTTTTTCCAAACTTACAATTTGCTAAAAATATAAAAGTAAATTCACAAGCCAATTGAACATTATACTTGTAATATTAAAGCACAAACAAAGGGACAGTATAGAAAAGATTGCTCTTAAAAGGTTGCCTTCTGCTAACTTTGATTACTCTAGTTTTATTTAGAGGGAAGGCTGCTACCTGAGGCCTTCGGTGTTATTTTCCTACTTCTCTAGAAAGCAGTACAGCATTCAATGCCAGCTCTGTCAAGGTAACAATGGCAGCTTTGTGTCTGCCTCTGTCTGGTGATAACTAGCTGTTTTTGACTGCTGTAGTGGCATATGCTATGCTAAGTTTTATTGTTTCATTTTCAAATGTTTAAACTCCACCTCCATGCCCTAAAATGAAAAAAAAGGAAAAAAAAAAAAAAAGAAAAAGGACTAAAAAGATGTTGCTCTTTCTCCTTTCAGAACTCCTCCCTACTTGTTGAGAGTTCAAGTAGTCAATCCTTCCTTTTCCGTATTAAAAAAACCAAACAAACACTGACACTATCTAATGCACATTCAGTTCAGATTTAGAGAGCACCTTTTTGACTTTTAAGCTGTGGTTACTAAGCTTTGAAGTGAACAGAACCTGTGGATGAAAATCAATCTGTTTTTTGTCAGATGCAATATATCATCTTGACTACTGTAACATATTGCTTCTAGTCTTAAGCAGTTGTATATGCCTCTCCTAGAATATTCTCAGACTCAGCATGTAGATGTAACAAATAGTATGGATGAAATAGAAGTATCTGGCATTTTTCTTGTGAAAGAGGAGTTCCATCCTGCTATAGCTGCTGCAGTTCCTTATATAGAGTAGCCTCTCTTCATATTATGCCACTGATTTCAAATCATGTCTGTGAACAATTCATATTCATACTTTTGAATGTATTATTTTTCAGGAAAACATTCACATTGGAAAAAAACCCCACAATATTTCAAAATAAAAATAGAATATTGTAGGCTAACATTACAACCATTCCATTCTGTAACCACTAGAGGTCACCTTTGATATTTAACATACAAACTGAAAATTTGTTTTATATTACCCGACAGCAGAATTTGTGAAAGTCTCCTTACCTCCTTTTGTATTAATAATTAACACTTAGATTATATAATACCCTCCAAATTATTTTTGAATGCATAGTAATAATGTTTTTGTACGAAACACATTTAATTTTTGTGAAAATGGTACATCCTGTGCTATAATATAGATATAAGCTCCTACAAATAAGGATTTAAAAATCAGAATGTATAAAGCATGTGAATTTTGTTTAAAGAATTTTGAATATAGTGCATTTTTAATAAATAATGTAAAAAGGAAAAAAATAATAATCACAGGAGCTAGTTTTCCCTGTGCACAGCGTTAGCTTATGTATGCACTGGCAATATGCAACAGACCAAAATATAGCTTTGCTTTATGGATGAATGACAA